>JAIFRP010004413.1:850427-862702 GCA_032403825.1 Odynerus spinipes
AGAGAGAGAAAGAGAAGGTGAGGGTGTGGACGGAGCAGGGGAAGTAAACAAAGAGAAGAGAAAAAGAGAAAGAGAAAGAAAGAAAGAAGAAAAAGCACGTACCACGTCGTACATCCAGGCCTCCATATCGTTCTCGCTCCTTTTTATACACCGCGCGAGGAGTGAGCGGAGTGAGAGTAAGAAAAATGCAAAGATGGCGGCGGGATGTATATCACGAGGGCAAGCGGCACGGCGTTATTAGCGTCGGAGGAGCGCGAAAGGCCGATTGCGCGAAAGTCGAGATGGAAAAGAAGGATGAAGAGGATCGGGAAAGGGAGGTGGAGGAGGATGAGGTAGAGGTGAAGGAAAGTAAAAAGGAGAACGCACCACGAATCATCCCCGCGTGGCGCTACGCTACGCTATGCTTTGCTCTGCTCCGCTCTGCTCCGCTCTGCTCAGCTCCGCTCGACGACGCGACGCGAAAGCGACGTAAACGCGACCGACGACAAAGAGACAGAGTACTCTGCGGAACCGCGGCTCGCGCGCGACTGAACGCGAACACGCGCCGGGAGGATGCGGTAACACCCCCCACCCCATCCCCCACTCACCGAGGAGTAGAGCGCGACGCCCGAAATTCTTTTTTCCTTTCTGTCTTTCTTTCCTCCTATACTCTAACGCGATATGTGCTTTTGGACGATGTCGAGTAAAATCGAACATCGATCTTTGCGAGATGTGTATATCGAACGGTATTGAAGAGACTATTATTCTTCACGGAATGAGAGAAGTTTATTTATGAAGTTCAATTTTAGGTAAACCAAAGTAAAAGTTTTAAGTAAAATTTTAAGTAATTTAAACATTATGATTTTTTAATTTAAAGTGCAAAAGTGCAACAAGAAAAATGAATAGAATACCAGAAGATAGGAGTTTCCTTAAAACGAGAAAGAGAAAGACGCACGATCAGGGCTTTCCCCTTCCATATTGTGCCTAACGATCGTTCGACACTGAAATCAAAATTACATACCTACAGCTTTGTCAATAAGGGGTCAATAACATACCTACACATTTGATAATCATCATCTCCGCGTTTTGTGACCTTCTAACGATCGAGTTTACAACCTTAAACTTCGAAGCGTACTCGAAAGTAACTCTTTGCTTCGATTACCAATCCATTTCTCTACTACCGTAACATTTCGATCCCAAGATATCTGTTATCAAAAATAATTATTCGCTTCGTAATTCACGAATCTTCCAGTCTCGAAAACAGCGGTCCGAATGCGCGAAATAATCTCCGATAAGGAACGATGAAAGTCGATAACGCGTTTAAATCGATCGTCGATCGGTTCGTCTGACGTGTTTCGCGTTATATTCTCGATAGTCGGACCTTTTCGAGGAAACGAACGATTCACATTCTGTCTTATACGTTTTTACAATCGCCTCGAGATACTAGCGTCCATTAAATGAGCGTTATATCATCGCTCGATACTCACCCGTTCAGCGGCTATCGGATTTACACGCCAATTTTCGTAGCTGGCGATTGCAATTGAACAAACACAGAGGGGGAGAGGCCTTACCGCGTCCAATACGGTTCCGCCTTATCGGCGATCTTTGATTTTCTGCGTTAGATTGTAATCATAATGAACATAGTTACGGAATTACGTTTAGAATGCATAACTCGAGTGTTTCGATACACGTGCATATCGATACACGTGAAACCATCGAACGCGTCTTATGTTTCTCTTACAAACTTTCGCGATATACGATTAGTTGTCGGAGTTATCAAACGGAAAAGGTTCGTATTATATCGAATACGCGTACAAAAATCTTATGAAAGAACGAGACGTGTTTACCGTAGAATTGCATTATATTAGCTAACACAAAGACGAGAGCGCGTTATCTCATCTACGTATCTTCGGTCGAATTGTTCTGTCGGTATCAGCAATACACGTATGTTATCCGATAATTATAAATACCGGCGTTGCAATATCATTTTTGACTTCTCACGGCCACGGCAAATCGGTCATTAACACGGTTCACCTTGAACCAACGTAAAATTTATCACATTTATCTGTTCCACTTCGAGAGATTCGCGATATCCGACGCATCGCACGTATCCCTCCTCCGTCGTGTTCATCTTTGCACCGATCTATGATATACAAACACATGAACCGTTTTTTTCTGAAAATGTATTTAAATATATAAATCCAATTTTAAAAAAATGAGTTAAGCTCAATTTTAGTTAGACATGGATGGCTTCTTTTCACATTTACAAATATCCCAATATACGAATAAATGGACTTACAGCACTTTCCCAAAAACGGCTCGTATGCATACATATGTAGGTACCTCCACGAGCAAGTACATAAATACAAATAATGTACCCTGTAACTTTCTCCTATTCTTGTCGGAAGGTAGGTAGATAAAAACACTGTTCCCCAGAGAACAGATGCATTTAGATAACGCAAGGCATCTAATAAAAAACAAACAAATACTTGAAAGAGGGAACAACCTATCGCGCACCATAAGATCGTAATGCGAAGTAAAAAAATATCGCCAATAGGCACCGCGTCGAAAAGCGAACCGAAGATAACGTTCCGATAAGAAATTCAGACGTCAAAATAACGACGTAGGTGAGATGCATGGAAAAACGTTTCGATAACGAAAATCGGGATCGTTCGTCGCGATAAAAATGGGCGGCTCGAGCGAAGAAGAAGAGACGGCTGAATTTTCGGGGTAAATCGATCGAGCCTCTCCCGGCATCTCCGCGCCACCCGGATTGATACGGCCCTGGCGCGTCGTGCGTACACCGTAGGGTATATCGTGATCTTCGTTGAAGTGGGGGCAGCCGACGGCGGAGGCGGTGGCGGCAGCGGCGGTGGAGGCAATGGTGGTGGCGGCGGCTGCGGAGGTCGGCCATGGACCGACTGGAGGGGGCGGTGGCCTTGAACTTGACTGCCGCCGTTTTTGTGCACAGCCGTCGTTCGCCCAAAACAGCTCACCGGCGTAGGACTCGGCAATTATTCCTTCGCTATTTCCTCTCTAGCGGAACCTCCACGCTTATATACTGGGTGCTCAATTTCAATTTATATATTCGATAGCATCGTCGGAATGATTTGCTAGCAACGAACAATGTCGAAGTAGACTTTTTCGAAATTGCAAAGACGCGCACAGATCTATCGGATATCAAAATTCACACACATTTTTCCATTATCTGTCTTCGTCGAAGATGGAAGTGAGATTCGATCGAGCACAAAGTTGCTTGATATCTACATACACAAACGACTGCACTTTCTTACGGCATAGTCTACGGTTGCGTAACGTTCGACGGCCACCGTTAATCTCAAATCGAACGAATAAGTATGCTATGCGATCAAAGGTACGTTTTATGTATATTTCCACACACCTCCTACATATGTACATACGTACATACATATACACGTATTAACGTATGTACGTTCTTTCCCAGCGAATTCGCGTAAGGACTAAGTCATTTTGTTGTTTTAACGCTAAACAAAATTGGTATCGAATACTTATCGGTCGATCGTGTTACGTGCTTCGCACTAATGAAATTTATTATAACTTAAATTAGTTTAAAGTTTCGTCGCTCCAAAATGAAGCAATTTTTATTTCCCCCAACTAAGCTCGACGACGTGAACTACCCTTACACGTATCTACGCATTACTGAACGGTCGGTCTGTCGTTGCAATTACATCAGTTCAGCTGCACGGAAAATCAGAAAAATGCAATCAAAGAAAAAGAAGAACTTACGTTCCAGCAGAATATTTTTATGTTACAAGAACGTACCGCGAATGTCGTTAAGGAGAGATATCGTGAGACTCGCAAACATCATCAGATTGCAAAATATTTATCGCCGTTGGAAAAAGTTGAAAATGCTGACTCGCGGTAGCGTTACAACGATGATATAATCTGGTAGAAAGATTGGATGGTAATCGTCGTTACGACAAGACGTAAGTGCGCCGTTATAATTTAACCCTAGATAACTAAACATTCGTCAAAATGACAAAGGCAATACGCTAAGATGTAATACGTTCAAATGTAACTCTGTTTTATTTCATATGTCCTATTTCTGTATAAGATAAAATACTTTTCTTGTTAAATAAAAAGCACTTAAATTGACATCTTGACATCTCATAGGATAGTTTAGTTATCTAGGATTAATCGAGTATCATTGTTAAAGCGTATACGAGTCTCGGTGCACGGTTAAAAATACACGATAACGGAGAATCAAAGCGTCGTCGAGTTGCATCTTACACTTTAGAGAAAAATGCGATGTGGCCAGGATTTTTAACGAGAAAGAAGCGTCGACGGACGAACGAGGCCTTGAAATCGAGACAACGAGGAGGACGCAACGCCGAATTACGTATTGCGCGTGGTGTGCTTTAAGAAAGAGAAAGAGAGAGAGAGAGAGAGAGAGAGAGAGAGAGAGAAAGAGAGAGAAACGAGTAAGATGTAGCATATGCGCGGATGGAGAAAAAAGTGATATTCCTAGACTACGCATCGTCGAATAATCTTTTTTGGACGATGAAATCACCGAAACTTAGATAAGACGAATTGTGTTCTCTCGGAAGGCATTGAAGATTCGTATCGCACCTGCCAGTAACTCGCACTGTGTCAAGTTCAATGTTCAAAGCTGTAATAAACGTACGATACGCGTTACTCCTTCCGTTCAAATACGAATCGGCCTTGATACCGAAGCGACGTCAACCTAATCCCTCCGCTATATACGCACTTACCTACGAATTCGATAAGATGTTAATCTAGTCCCGAAATTACGAGTCGCACGACATTGTTTAGCCGAATTGAATAGCGCATGACATACGGAAACGCGTGTTTCCGTTCTGTTTGATGATGTTTTATAAAATAATATCTGACTCGTAGAAATCCCGAAACACGTAATATAAATTTTGATGTTGTATCTACATAAAAGTTGTAGCGATGGACTGCTGGGGAGTAAAAAAGAAATGAAATAACCGAGACCGCGTCGACGGTATCATCCTACCGGAGGGACAAAGTCAGGGTTGAGGTAGGCAGACGAGGAACGAATCGGATCGATATACCACTCTCGCTTTCTCATGCTACCGATATACGCGCGTACACGAAGCTGCGTCGACGATGTCGCGGAGCGGGGATAGAATCGGGAGCTGTCTTTCGACTCCTATTTTTTCGCATTTTTTCCTCTTACCCACTACCATTCCTCTTTGTCTCTTATGACGAATAATATGGAAGCCTTAACTTTCGGAGTTCGAGTCGACTAAGCATTATTATTTATTATCGATGATCGATCTAACTGTAGACCCGTGATAACATATTATTATGCGTACAAAATATTTATCAATATTATGAAGGATGAGAATAAATTCTTCAAGTTGTCGACTTAGAGTTGACAAGTTTTCAAAAAACCATTTCTTTTGAACTTTCCAAAGAATTTCACACGACGTTGATAAATAATTATTTTAAACGAAGTCGATTAGGTAGATCCGTTCCAGTCAAATGGTCCCATCAAAAATATTTTCGCGTATAGAAAAGACACGTGTTTACCTCATCACGTATAAGCATCGATGAAACAAAATCCACGACAGCGCGTATCATTTTTCCTTTAATATTTTTATACATAATCATAGACACGAATCGAAGCAGTCGGTAATATCGGAATTTACAATCTCATCCGTTGATATGCTTCCTAAACGTACCGAGGCGAAGTGGCGAAGTTTGAAAAAAAAGAGATCAAAGTTTTGCAACGAGTACAATCAAGGATGTAACAAGGCGACGATTGGATAGAGAAGAATGTCGAACGATTCACGCGGAGTCACGTGCTTTCGAGAAGTAGCCATGCGTTAACCGGAAGATTAATGTCACGGATTACGCTGTCAGTTACGTATTCGTTACCAAACGAACGCAAATTCATTCCGTAGCATTTCATTACGATCAAGACACTATGCAGAATATATTTTCGCAGCCGCCTTTTGCGAACAAAAAGAACTGACCAACGAACTTAAGAAATATCCTTCGCTCCTAAACTCGCGTGTTACTTTCACTTTCCCCGACAACGAATGATGCAGTTTCACGAGAAAGAAATGCAACTTTGCCATCTTTCGAATTGAGATAAAACTTTGTGCTTTTCTATCTTCGATAGGTTTATTTGAACTTATAAAAATATCGACGCCATTTGTTTGTTATATGACGTCTTAATTTCATAGTATGTATTTTTCTACTGGACGAAAACGAAAAAAAAAAGAAATAAAATACCGTGCGCTTGTCATCGATTGTGAAAGCAGTGCGGCAATTTTCAAGGCCGCGAGCATCGATCACATCGCAATGAGAAAAGTCACGTACGATCGGAGGAGGGCCTAGCGTTCGGTCTGGTATGAGAAATCAAGGTCGGTTCCTGAAATTCGACTCCCGGAATGAGAATGCGGTGAAAATCGTGAATGTATACACTGGAATGTATACGAATTCGTAACAAAGATGGCGTCCATGAAATTTGGCAGGTCGCTAATTTCAATGGACTCTTCGCACGGTGTCTCTCGTCGATGGCGAGGGTCGAAGGGCGAACGTACGTAAAAATAGACACGAACACTCACCCCGATTTTCGCAGACTCTTTTGTTTCCTCATCGTGGATTGGAGGCGTTTGTTCGCGGGAGAAATATCGGAGTAATGGCCGATTCCACGGCTCGGTAGAAGCAGAAAACCCCGATGACTCCGATTCGTCGTGCCTGTGGCGCCATCACGTGTGCGATACGTCATTGCGAACTTGACCACTTAGAATATGGTTGGTGCTAACCTCTGACGGTGAATCTTTAATATTCGGATTTTCGATACTTTCTCGATCACTTAGACGGAAGCTTTATCGAAATTGTTGGCTTTTAGCAATTATTTTATATGGCGATGTATTAATAATTAAACGTCTATTAGAACAAGTATGCGATAAACTAAATAAAAATAATGAACTTCACACGTGCAACACATTTATTTCAAGTAGAATTCTTTGCAAAATAGAAAGTAGTTATAAAATATAAAAATAATCAAAACGTCAGTCTTTTAAAATTACTCGGTTACATTGAATATCAATCGCTCGAACGATTGCTTTGCCAGATTATTTGTGCAAAATGTTCCTACACTTTCAGCAGCATCATCTCTTTAAATTTTTTAGTTTATTCATCTGTGTAATATATGTACATACGACAAAAAAATACAGTAAAAAAAGTTATCAGTTCTTACAACTCGTATACATTATAAGTCGTAATAACGAAATTATCTGCTCGTAACAGATTTTCTTTCAGATTTCACAGCAGAATTCATTTTATAAGGCACACTATCATCTACCTTGAATAATTACCTCGATATAATAACTCGACTGTTAATTTCATATATTATGAAAGATACAACCGATACAGCTGGCGTTTAGATCTAACACAGAACGTGAAATATTGGAACGACGTTTCACTAAAAAATGAAATTAGCATCTTTTCAAAACTTGCTTTTTCATCTATTGAGACATAATAAAATAGCTGTGTTAAGAAAGAAATGTAAATAAATATTTTTCCTCGAATAGACATATCACATGACACTACTATCAACCAGAAAATGCGAATAACGTTCTCAGATTTTTCCTATCCTGCAAGATACGTTATGAGGATTCCATTGTTCGTTCGGTCTAACACACAACCTTGCGTACGTGTACTTGATCGATCGTTCAGGGTTTATAACAAGACAATCATTGACTACGCCACAAAAATAGCGCATATCCGATGGCAAAATCAATATGTGCGGTTGGAAATCAAAGAAGGCATATTCTTTCCATAATTTTGTATCGAGGTTAATGGAAGGAGGATAAGATGGATAAAAGCAACGTTGAGACAATATGTGATCGGCCATGCGAATGAGCCTATCCGTACCCGCCATGTTTCTGGAGAAAAAAAAATGTATTAAAAAAATATCGTATCTAGCTTTGCGATAATGATAAAAGAAGAATCGAACTACTTACGAAACTTCTACCTTTGTGATATCTTTGACACTATCCACCGAAGTTATACCGATCATCAAACCTTCTATTTTCAGTAAACATGGATCTGGCATCATGTAAAGGTTTTCGCCGTTTTGTGGTAGTTTATCTTTAGCAATAACATATTCGGGTGTTGGAAAAACACAACTGTGGTGAGCATCTTTATACGAGGGTATCATAATGACTTTCACATCCTTTCTGTAAAAATAATATTGCTTTGAATACAAAATATTATCCTAGACATTTAAAAAAAAAAAAAGAAAGGAGAACATACCCTAGCAAATACTGCATAATTTTCGCGACCAGCCTTTCAAAATGTTCTTGAAATGTTTCCTTAATTAAAGCATTCTTTATTTCTGGATGACTATACTCCACGAAAGGCCCAATGAGTATCAACACGTGAGGCTCCTCTTTCGCTACTTGCTCCATAATGTCGAACAAAGGTTGATAACACAGATTATCGGACGATGTAAACGGACCAGCCGCGATTACGATATTTAAATTTTTCGACAGTCTCGGAGGCTTTGGTTTAACAGCGTAACCCTTGGTAAAGAATCGTCTTACATTCAAAGCTGCTTTCGCTGGATTCGTTCCTTCAACCGCCACGATTTGCCCCGGGAATAAAGAATACTCTTTGGCGCCCATCAAATTTAAAGGTACAATCGGGGGCTTATTACTCTTATACGACCATTTATAACCTTCCAACATGTAACTTCTAAGATCACCTTTCATGTCGGACTCGCACATAATTCGACCCCACGTTCGAAAAACTGTCTGGCTTTGAAACATCACGTCTTTCGTATAACGTATATTCGTATTCTTCTCCGATCTGGCCCATATTCTAGAAAGACGTTCACCGATGTTGCGGCAAACTGATCCGCTCATACCTACTTGACTGTGAATAAGCTCGAACATGTACATCGGATGAGCTGGAACGCTTTTTCCAAATTTTGTGATTTCCACATCGTAGTCGGTTTCTCTATGCCATGATGAGATTTCTTGCCCAAAATTTAAGAGAACCTTTCCTCTGTTCGCGTTAACGGGATATCTGGTCGGTGTATCGCTAAAATTGATATTAATATATCGTAAACTTGATTACAATGAAGAAAGCGCGCTCTATTTGAATCTTAATCGTACTTACGATTTTGCTACGTAACTGCAGGAAGGAAAAGCCGTATCCACCGCTCGTACTTTGCCATCTTGCCTATCCACCGACGACTCAGGACTGCGCAGTCTTTTACCCTTCAAGCGAAAAACATAATCAACGTACCAGCGACAATAGATTCGATGAAAAGAAGACTAACGAAGAATAATGAGCGTAAGTATGGTAACGGTCGCTCGATGAAAGTGAAACGTTCTTTCGCCATCCAAAACAGTCTGCCGTAGACGAGTATGTATCTAGTCACGAAAAAATAGAGCAAACGTGCACCACATTCATACTCGTCTATGGAATCGCTTTTTTTTCGTTCTGACCGTTTCGAACGCGTTAAACCTTGAAACGTAGTGGTTCTTTAAGCGCTTAGATTTCTACTCATGGAAACCGGTTAGCATTTATGCACGTTGCACATTGAGTTTGCTGTAGTACATAAATACAAGATGGCCGTTCGCAAAATTAAATACAAATTATGTAAGTAACGTGGGCCAAGGAAGACGAAAGAAAAACAATGTAGAAGATTACAAGACGGTATACGAGGGTTAAGGAAGATCGCAATATAACGCAAAACTCGAAAGAGACATAGTTTTGCGATTAATATCGAGAACCACTGACTCGTCGGTAAACGGCGGGCGGTTATCTCACGAAACCGTCGACGAAGAAGCTGCGACGTTAATACCGAACGTGCTTAATGAGTGTGGATCTAGTCACAAGTTTATCGACTGTGCACTAGACCATCACTCATTCGGCACATCCAGAAATTGATATCTTCTCTCCTCCAGTTGATACGCATGTTCCTCCTTCCTCTTAACCCCACTCTGCCATCATCGCGTTCGCATATCGAGCGCATCCGATGACACGCGAATTATTTCGCGATCGTTCGTTGCACTCTCGATCGCGCGTAACGACATCGAGCTCGAGAACGGAGGGAGAGGGAATCGCGAGACACCGTCGACGCGTAACCGTTATAAACTCGAAGAAATAAAGAAGAAGACGACGACGACGACGACGACGAAGTCGAAGGAAAGGAAACGAGCGAGGTTAAACTGCCGTTAACCTAAGCAACTCTTAGCACTCGTTTTATTGCGCATTATTTCAATCAATTTCAAGCCATTTCTTCTCCCGTGGTTCGCGTCGAACGCGATTCTCCAGCGACTCGGCGGCGATCGGCCACCTTCGGTGCTGATCGGCACAAAGCGCGATGACGCTAAGGTATATATACGTGCAACGAACCCTTGCGCGACTTCGAAACGATATCTCGCGCGTTCTCGACCCCCCGATCTTTTCGATTAATCTTATTTTTTGAAACCATCGAACCACCACATTTGTATAAGACTAAAATAAGAAAGAGTAAGAAAAATATGCAGGAAGCGTTCAAAGTCAACGCGACGAAACAGAAAAAACCGAGAAAGATCTTCGCGTTCTACCAACTATTCATCCTTCGCCGCCTTTCATCCCCCTCATCCCACGGTCATAAGATCGACGAATAGAGAGGAGAGAAAGATAAAGGGAAGGAGTGGGAGAGGGCAGAGAGGAGGCAGCGTGGGAAACGTCGTTGAACTTTTACCGGTTACTCGCGTTTCACGATGTAGGATACGCGTCGGCAGCCTCGCGATTCTAATGCAGACGAATATTGATTTTTTTCAATGAATTCTACGCTACGTTTCTTATGCGAGAAAGTATAGGCCGCGTATGGTCAATAGAAAAAGAGAGAGAGAGAGAGAGTGAGAGATACAAACTGCACCGCGAAGCATTCGTAGTCTAATTGAGTTTGGGCTCTCGGAATAGCAATGCCTAAATGGCCGGCGTTGAAGAGCATTATCATTGTGAGCGATCATTTCGAGAAACTTAACTTAAAAGAGAGACCAAAAGTGTATTCAATCTATAAGTTCGGACAAATCGAGACACCGCATACGCATACATAATTCTTGTTACTCAGCCAACAATTCTCCCTACGATAGGGAAACAAGAAAGTTAAATACGGGATCTAAACGCATTTACGATGAGTGTCTCTGTAAAAAAAAGTATCACAAATACGAAAATGCGTAGGAAACGAAAGATGGACATTGACGCGTCCGATAAAATGTCCAAGGAAAGTTCATTCTCTCTATTTCTGCTCCTCGTGCAGATATTTTAACATCGTCATCTTAATGCGAACCTTGAGCGAATTCGAGATTTCTTCGAGGCAATATCGAATTTCATTGGCAACTCCGCTGGGTCGGGCGACGAGAAAAACAAAAGCGAGCGGAACCTCTTCTCGTGAATTCTTGTGGGGGGAAAAAGCCGAGATGAAAGAAATAACGAATTAATTTCAAATCGACGCAATAAAACAACCGAGAAAAACACCTTACAGGAAACGTCGTAAAGGAAACAAAAGAAGCAGAGTAATGAAGTAACAAGGAAATAGAGAATGCATTTTTGAGAAGTGAATTACATTGAGAAGTTTCGAGGACGAAAGTCGCTCGAACACCGCGGCAGCAGCAACAGGTTGCATCGCCGGCAAGAAGAGAGAGACCGCCGTACGGTCGACGACACTCGCATTCGCACGCGCACGCACGTATCCCAAGAGAAAGACGGAGACTGATAAAGAGAGAAAGAGAATGAGGAGGGGGGAGAGAAGGCGTCCCTACTATATACTATCGCCGGCACGCGAACCCGAGTATGCTAGGTTATCCACGAATATTACATACACTTTCGTATCGGACACGACAGTTACACTAATTTATCAAACGTATTCATTTGTTTCCTAGGCCACACGTGGTATTCGATACCTACCGATAGACTCGTCTTACTTTCGTTCGTATGTCACCTTTTGCGACGAGTACAAGTGAAAAAGGACTTCGAGTATACCCCGTCAATTTCGCTGAGATTCACGTGACCTTGGATGCGAGCACAAGATGGTTACAATGCGTATCGTATAGTATAGCGAGGGAACGAGTTCGCGAGGGACGACAGAGAAAAAGAAGACTCGGCTTTCGCAGGAAAAGTAAGAACGTGGACAACGACGCGACGGCGAGCGTGTAGTCGGAAGAAATGCCTGTGCCATCCGAGTGGGGAGAGGAGGAAGGGGGGAGGGTTGAGAAAGAATCGTGAGGAGACGCTAGAGAGGACGAGGGGAAATA
>JAIFRP010004413.1:871474-903728 GCA_032403825.1 Odynerus spinipes
AAATATGCATTGTAATATTAAGTATGTATCTATTTACTTTTATATATTGAACACTTTTACTCTGTTTATCATCTGTATGTTTACTTAAGTCTTAACAAAGATACAAACTTGTTTGTGTTAGAAGAGCAAGATATTCGTAATAGTAACAATGCAAATTTTTATTTTAAAACATGTATTGTCTACTATAGAATATTAATGAGAGGTATATTATTCTTTGACATCTCCTATACCATCTGCATTTATAGCAAACATTGCTTCACTTTCTGGCAAACAAGGTGAATCATAGATTTTGCATATTCTTGTTTCTCCTCTACCCTTACGTAGATACAATCTAGTTGTACTCGCATGCGCTATGATGTTACCACCAATTGGTTTTTTCTGATCACCACCAAACATACTGGCTGCACCATCAACTTGAGCTACTACTTGATTCGTTATAACAACTGCCACACCATGTTCATCTGCTATTCGTAACAACATTCTTAAAAACCTAGCCAAATGATTCTGCCTAGCTGACAATTCACCTCTACCAGAATAATCTGTACGATATAGAGCCGTTGCACTATCCACAATTAACATGGCATACCGTGACTCTGTCATCATAGCACTAGCTTGTATTACTAACTGAGTCTGATGATCTGTATTGTAAGCTCTAGCGCATGCAACATTATCAAGAACAGAATCTCCAGCAATTTTGTATCTCTCGGCAACAGCAATTAATCTTTCTGGTCTAAATGTTCCTTCTGTGTCTATATAAAGGCATTTACCTTCTGCTCCACCCATGTCTATAGGTAACTGACAATTTACAGCTAATGTATGACATAACTGAGACTTTCCTGTTCTGAACTCTCCAAAAATTTCTGTAATAGAACCTGTTTCAATTCCTCCTCCTAATAATCGATCTAATTCGGTAGAACCAGTAGTAACGTAAACAATGTTTGCACGTGTTTGATGTATCTCTGTAGCACTTTTGAAGCCCATTACTACTAACTTTGATGCTTCTTGCAATATCTTGTCTGCCTTAGCCTCGCTAATACCTTTGATAGAAATCAGATGTTTCTTTGGTGCATATGCAACCGCTTCCACAGTATGGTAACCAGCTTCTTCCAATTTTTTAATGTCACCTGCTGTAATTCCATTTCTCTGGACAAAAAAGATTTTGCCATGAGTTTATATTTTCGATATAAAATGTCTAAAATTAAAAACAATTCCACTATATGTATTGTACATAGGTTAAGAAGAAACATACTTCTAGCGTTTTTATCAATTTCGCTTGTGGATTGTAATCATCTGTGTCATTGTCATCATCCACTTCAGCATCTTTTTCATTAAGGGACACTGATGCAGTAGCGGACATTGTTTCTTTTGAAATTCTGACAAAATTATGTTCACCGCACCGAATACAATCGAAGCGATCAAAATTAGAGGAACATTAATGAGTATCTTATTCAGTGACACTTGTCAATATCAACAATAAATGAAACTTCATGTAATACTTATTTGTAAAATTACTTATAAGTAACGTAAATAGTAATGAATTTGGAAATAAATATTGTCTTTTACAAAGAATTAACTTTATTTAACACTGATCACTTTTAAAATCAAATCAGTCGGTATGTATATTTCAATTGCCGCCATTTGAATCGCGCCAAAAACAAATTGTTGAAATCGGGTGTTACATTGAATTTCAAACGACTGATTCTGCCAACCTTATTCCAAAAAGATGCGTCTTTTTACTCAATTTCATTTTTTAAGGGTAAAATTACGGTAAATTATTGCATAATCGTCATTTGTACAATTTTATTTTCCTCATACCTGAAAAATTTCAGTTATAGTGAATTTTACGTTTTGGAATAGAAAATTGGTATTTTCGAATGTTGGCATACATTCTGCCATATGTAGAATGTCAACCTTGATTTAGGTTAAAGATTATTAAACAAAACGTCAAAGAGAATTAACGTATAAAAGTAATAATTAAAATTGTATTGATCACAACGTTAATCCAAGATTATATTGCAAAAGTAACGAAATTATAAGAGTGCGAATGAAACAATAGTAGTGCTGTTACAAAAATTATTTAAATCACTGAATCAATAGTAATTGATAAAAGATAAAGTGATATAGATAGAAAATGCCTGCAGTAATAGTAGGACCACCACAACGTAGTGAACAGATGTGGCAAGCATTAAAGGTTCATATTACAAGAGAAAGACAACGAAAAAAGCAGGGTAAAATTTTATATTGCTATATCTATGAAGTAAATTAAAGTATAGTAAAGAATGCGAGTAATGTAAACAAAAATACATTTTACATTCTGTGTAGAACAAGAAGCTGATGCAGAAGAAGAACGTCAGAGAAAAGAAAGAGAACGTCAACAAAAACAGGACGTTATGACTTTAGGTGAAACACGTGAACAAATATGTAACCTTGAAAATGAATTAGCACAATTAAAGGATGAAAAACATCAGTTATTTTTACAATTAAAGAAAGTTCTTAACGAAGATGATAATAGAAGACGTCAACTTATTAAAGAAACAAGGTCTATACTGTTTTCTTACAAATTTGATAAATATTAACAAAAAAAGAAAAGAAAAATTCTTCCATAGAACTTTAAACTTATTCATGATTCATATTACATATACAGAGGCTGTTCTGAAGTATTAACGGCAGTTGGAGGATATGCTGGCGCAGTTTCGCAAGTAGTACAGTCTCCACTATTCTTACCATTGCCACGCAGTAGCAGTCCTTTATATAATAAAGTGGCAGTTGGTGCACCAACGCATACGCTTCTACCAAGTGTATATATAATATTTCTAATATCATAAACTTTGCATTTAAATACATTATATTACCTATATTCTTTTATTTAGGGTCCATTGAAAAGATCACACAGTCCATCGCCTCCACCAACAGCTTCTCCATACCATGCTGGATATGGATATAAACCACCACCTTCCATTCCAAGTTATAATCCACCACCACCCAGTAAGTATATTTAAACAAACAAACAAACAAAAAGATAAATTCCTTTCTTTATTTCAATTAGCCTATCATTAATTTGATTATTTATTACAGAATCTGAGGATGCTGCTAGAAGGTCTAATGATTCCAGAGCTGTTCTTTGGAATAGTGAGTCATTGCATAATGTACTCTTTGAAATTGTAAATTATGAGATGTTTTTATAATTGTATTTATTCTAATATTTCAGAAAACAATCAATATTCTGCATCAAACTTTTATTCAACGCCTACTGGACAAAGTGTTTACAGCTATTCTGCTCCCACTTCACAGCAATCTAGGGAACCCGAGCTCGCAAAATCTGTATATTTATCAGGAGGTAGAGCAGCATTATCTACACATCAAACAGGTATTTTTTATTGTATATTCATTTTTAAGAATATTTAGATTATGTATTTTCTTAATTTATTTATTTACTATAATGTAGCATACAGATGCATAAAAATGATAAAATCATTCTATTTTGTAGCATATGTAACAAGCTTACATACTTTAGAACATAAAGGTGCATATGCAGAAGACAAATTTTATCTTCGCCCTGGTAGTCATGTCACTGTACATGGTGGTGCTATACCAATTCAACAGGCGCCACAAGTAAGAGTACTGCATTACGTTTTATTTAGAAATTATTTATCATATTATTATGTAAGTAGTATAGTTCTATGATAAATCTTATCATTATGACAAGACATTTGGTTTTGTTTTAAAGGGGGCCAAAACAGGTAGTATAACTTCAGGATATCCTGTAAGAGCACCTCAACCACCACCTGGACCATATCCTCCTCCACCTCCTGGAACTTATGTAAGTGCATCAGGAGCTAACATACCTGGTCGTTTATTGTATACACAACCTGGCGCACGTTATTTACAAAGAGAAGTATAGAATTAAGTGTAATATCTATGGTTTATACTGCTTGGTTAATGTACATATTTTCATTCGAGTTATAAAGTAAGTATCACAAAAGGATCCGTCGAAATAATGTACGAATCAGCAAATCAACTCTTTTATATTCTAATGTTCACGTTAAAATTATGATCGATTGTTATATAGATACAAAGTGTTTTGTAATAGCAGCTCTTTATTTTCAGCTGTTAAGATTAATGAATATGTATGCGTACGATATGCCATTATGTGCACTATCATAATTTCTGAAGTATGTATACAGGGTGTTTTAGTTTTTCAATTTTTAATATTTTTATTTTACGTAATATAAGTATAAAAAAGGAATAAGGTGTAATAGAATAATACAATATTAATTTGTTCCTCTGTTTTCTTTTTACAAAATAATATCTAAATTAACATTATGATAAAAAAAATGTTAATATCTTATTTTCATATATAAAACATACTCTATCATTTATGTGGTACTACATAATACTGCTTTACAATATAATTGTAATATCGTCAAACATAACAAATATTCATGAATACTTTGGTTGAAGAGATTTGCAAATTAATAACTAAAGACATTATCTTATTTTTACTTGCAAATGGAATATCATACAAGTATATAAGGATCATTATGATAAATTAGATATTAGATAATTTCTAATAAAAAGTAAAAAACAAAGATCAAGCTTTTCCATCTTCATTATTAAGATGCTGCAATAAATTACTGCTTACATTGTAATTCCCCATTTGTTTTCATTTTCTTGGTGAGTTGATGTATACAAATGTCCACGAAGTTTTTGAATACCAGATATAGGTACTTTGCATAAGTTGCAGTAAATGTTAAGATTTATTCCTTTCCGCTCGTCTCTATATGAAAAAAATAGATACTTGATTAGTACTACAATATAAAACTGAAATACAAAGTAATGTTTTTACATTGGCTTACTCTATAGCTAGATTACGTAATTCCTTAACATGATTCATCATTTCTTCAAACTTGTCATCTTTTTCTTCCAACTCTAATGCGCAATGTAAATTGTAAATATTATTTCTGACCATAGCAACTCTACCAGGTTGAAGGAGCAATGACTCATCATATTTGCCCCATTTACCAAAATTATTCATTGTTTCAAGAGCTCGCTTTTTCCTACATTTATCCATAAGCTTAGATAATATAACTTTAATTCTATTTTGGCAAACCATTATTTCTTCAGAATTACCATTCCCTTCAACCTGTTCATCAATATGCATGCCAATATTCATCCAATGTCTTAATCTGTTTATCTGTAAAGTTTATAAAAGAATTTGAATACAAATGTTTTTTTAGTGTATATCCATATTAAATATATATCTATAATATGTATGTATAAAATTCTTACATCTTGTAAATCATCTAGTGTTATTTCAACATCAAAGTATATTTCCATATCATGTTCTGGGAAAAGGCTATGTTTGGTAGAAGTATTATATCCTAATCCACACAATGCTCCGATATATTGTGTTCCACAAGAGTTACGACGTAATTCCATATGTGGTGTAAAAATTAAAGCAAGTAAAGCTGTTAGACCAGGAATCGCAGGCATTAAAGTGGTATTTCGTAATGTTAAATTGCTACCCGTTACATTTTGGCCTACGCTGCCAGCTACTAGAAGATGTTCTTGTTGTTCTTCAAAGCTATTATTTAGAAGAACAGAATTAACTGAATTCATTTCGATATTCACTTTTTTACCTCTACCAGCAACTGTAAGATGTGCTAAACTAGATTCAAGAGGAGAAAAAGGACCGCGTAAATACACTGTTGACGCGAATTCAGAGTCTTCCGGAAAATTAGGATAATCGTTACAAGAATCACAATTGTTATATTGCATTCTCTCGTAATGACGGAGTTGCGTTACTGCCATGTCTGCGTGTTTTTTTCGTAAGTCATTGTTGTATCGTGACAAATAATCTTCTTCTTTATGTATTGCTAAGCTTTCTTCTATTAACGTTTTGTTAATATTAATTTTTTCATCCCTCTCATCAACGCATATCAGCGTTAAAGCTATGACGCTATTAACGACAGAATATATTTCGCCAAATATTTGTACATTCCTGTTAAGTAACTTATGAAACTTTGCATTGGCCTCCTGGGACCAATGTCCTTTGTAGCTGTGTGTTACAGAAGGTCGAACATTAGCTAAAACACATTCCATTGCTAAAGCAGGGGTGTTTATAACATCTTCACAATGCCTAATTTGTCGTATATCGTTTGAGTGAACTTTTATGGTACGACCTATATCAATTAATTGGCATAAAACCAATACATTATCAGATTCTCTACGAATATCTTTTATTAAACCACGGAAAAATTCTATTTGATCTGTGCTCTTGAATGGTACAGCTACAAGAGTACCAATTTCTGGAACAGAAGGAAATTGTTTTAATGGCTTTACTCCTTCATTGAGAGCTATTCTTATGTTCCTTATTTTTTCATGTGTATCCTCATCATTTATTCGCACCCAAAAATGACCAGGATCTATAACCTGTAAATATATGTGTGTGTGTATATATATATATATATTTAACATTTTCAGAAATACTAAGATACTTTTTATCAACAAATTAATTTATATACATACATTTATTATTATAATTGGTATGTATGAAATATCAAGACCTGGGAGATTCGGATAAGCATAAGCAGGTGCATTGTCTGGTTTTATAGAAATATTTTTGTCAATCAGCATATTTATCATTTCGTCTTCAAGATTCATTTCATTTTCTAATTCAAGAGCTTTTTCCTCACTTAAAACTGGTACTTCAATAGGTATGTTACATTGCCTCATTTTGATAGCCTTATAAACAGAAAGTGGTATTCTTCTTTCTGCATCTGCATAATAATTTTTACTAAATTGGATGTATATACGTGAAGATCCATCAAAAGAGACTCTTATTTTTCCAGTAGAGTTAAGAGACTTTTGAAAAATACTCTGGATTTTGCGTGCATACAGAAGTCCTGGTTGCCTCAGTGGCCAACCTTGTAAATACACTGTATTTGTTGGATCTAGTCCTTTCAACATTTTAAATCCTCCAACAGACTCTTCGGCATTTTGATACTTTACAAAATAATTCGGATAAAATGCACCAGCAATTACAATTTTAAGAACAAAGGGTCTTACTTCATCATCCCATACAACTTTATTAACACCAACGCTTTCTGTTATACCAAATTTTTTTAATCTAAAAGTCACATCATGTACAAGAGCTTCTATTTCACGCAATGCTTTTACTTGAACAAACTTCCTCTGTGCCCATCTCTTTTCTGTAGCATTGCTATTTAAACGACGGTTTGCTTTTTCACTTGTCCATACTTTATAAACATTTAGAAATGCTATACAATCACTTTCTGAATTATCAGCCCAAGTGAGTTTTACATTATAAGCTAGTAACTTCTGTTGAAATGGGTTACAAAACATATCTTTTATCGTCATACTACAGCCAATTATTATCATGTCTCTTAAAACACTGAAGAGATGTCCCAATACAATCAATTTTGTGATATGAATGTGTAATGGTAAAGCGGCCATTACACGGCCGAGATCAGTCAGTTCACCGTCAAAAATTTGTGCTTTATCAGTACTATTAAGTAATGCACCTGCTTCTTTTAATAAAAGTATAGTTCGTTCTAAGTTACTCAGATCAGGTGGATCAAGAGATAAAGCTAAAATGGCTTTGGGTTCACCCATGTTCAAAATCTTGGCATTAAGAACTAAGTTTTCCAAAGGTGCTCTCAACATTTCTGGATCTCCTTCTTCAGATAGTACAGACTACAATTGTATATAGTTAATATATATGTACAACATTAATACATAATCGATTAAATGTAATTTTCTTATAAATATATAGCAAGAAGTCATATTTTTCTTCTTTTTGAATAATTACAAAATAATACTTACTTCATAAAAAGCCTTTGGTACTAATCTATACACTCTTCCATCCATTATACGACCTGTACGACCGGCACGTTGCTGACAATTTGCCTTACTAGCCCAGGAAAGTTCCAAACATTGAAAATTTGTTTTTGGATCAGTTACAAGTTGTTTTGTAAGACAAAAATCAATTACTACAAGAAAAATGTAATTATTTTCCCATTTTGATATATATTACATTCCTAAATATTGCAAATATAGTCGTACCATATTTCACATCAGGCACAGTAATACTACTCTCAGCAATATTTGTTGATAAAATAATACGACGATAGCCTTTTGGAGGCTGCAGGAAAATTCGTTGTTGTTCTTCGTTTGTAACCGATGAATGCAAAACAATAATATCCCACTTAGAGTTTTCATATTTTGGCGATGTTAATAAATTATGCATTTCTTCTATTTCATGAATTCCTGGCAGGAATATAAGAATTACATGTCTGTTATAAAGGCCAGTCTCACTATCATATGTTACATCATCTGCTTTCATATCAAGTTCGTCGAGAATAATTACTATGCGCACACAAAAATCCATCATATTTTTTGTCACTTTTGGTTCATCTGCAGATACTTCTGGTAGCTATGGAGTGGATAATAATTAGTAGTATATACTTTGTATATTTCTTATAAAGATATGAGGCTGTATTTGATACTTACTGGTCCTAGCATTCTCATTTGGCACAGATAATAAATATTTACATTAAAGTAAGACCGTTTAGCAATATCAATGATAGGTGCAGCTTCAAGTTTGTTTCCAACAGGCGATGAAAAATACTTTGCAAATTTTTCTACATTAAATGTTGCAGACATAAGTATAACTTTCACTGTACGTGAATTTGTTCGTAACAATTTTCTGACAACAAGCATTAAGAAGTCCAATTCTTGATCACGTTCATGAACTTCATCCAGTATAACATGTGTATAATCTAACATATGCTTTGCATTTATCAATTTATGCAATAGTACACCAGTTGTACAATATGTTAAACGAGTATCTGTAGATGTATTGTTTATCATGCCTACTTTATATCCAACAAGAGTTCCTACAGGCCATTCTCTTTCTTGACTAACTCTTTTTGCAATACTAATGGCAGCGATGCGTCTGGGTTGAGTGACTAAAAAAATTTATATAAATGTATCTTCAATTGAAATGAGTAAAATGAATATTGACACATGATATTTATGCATTTAATGGCTGTCAGTAAAAGTTGACAATCATACCAAAAATATTAATTATAATTTATAACAGAATTATATCCAATAAATTATTGTAATGTTATTAGATGAATACAAAATAAATCACCTATGATATTGCAGTGAACTCTCTTTTTATAACAAGAATCAAGTATAAACTGTGGCACTTGCGTTGTTTTACCACAACCAGTTGGACCTTCAATGACAACTACAGGATTAGTTTCGATCATTGAGACTATGTGGTCTTTCATTGTTGTGATAGTCAAATTTGATTTTGGACGATAGGCAAAATTATATGTTCTATATATTTTTGTCAAGTTTTCAGTGTTAAGATCTGCTATAACAGGATGCAATCCCAAAGATACCTCATCCAGTTTATGTCCAGTTCCATGTACATTCGATATGTGGCTTATAGCTGACTATTTAGTAAATTATATAATCGTTAAATGATTTACTGATTAATTATGGAATAAAATGAATTAAAGAAATCAAGGAATACCTGAAGAAGTTCTTGTTCCTCCTTTTCAACATATTCTTGTACATAATCGGTACCTGTCATAGTAGTTGTAGTATTTGTATCTAATTCATTGTCCAGCAAAGTCATGTCATGTGGTAAGTATTTGTCACTACTTGGACATGGTAATACAATTCTTTTGATTGATTTATTTGATTGAAAAATATCTAAGGCATTCATGATGTACTGCTCAAACATCAACAAAAGAAAATAGAGAATTATAATTTTACCAACTTAAGACATTAATGTTCTTACATCAAATATTAATTTACACTACTTTGTTAAGATGCATGAACATAAAAGCAATCTTTACTTTATTGTACTATTATAACCTTACTGAATATAATATTCTTCTATGAAAAATATATATTCCATTAGTACTTACCTTTTGTTTGGTCTAAAAGTAAAATATTTCAAACGTTGTTATCGTCAATAGAATTTATTTAGGATTCATTTAATTATACTTTTACATATATGTATGTAAAATTAACTTCTGTAACTACATACGCACAGAACACGTTCTAGAAGAAATTTTGGTTATAATTACTGTTAAGCACACATAATTTGTACTTGCGTTACAATGTCGCACATCAAAACAATAAGTTACGCGTAAAAAAATTAATACTCGCGCAAATAATGTATCGACCGTTTTTTTTTTTACTATGAAAGTAATTTTGTTATGGTTTATTGAAGTGTAGTGTAAAAACCATTACGGCTTGTTCGAAAGAACAAAGACAGTGATGAAAGAACAAATAGTAAATACTGATTCTCTGCATAAGTAAAATCGCGCCAAATACTACTTGGTCACATTCAAATGAGGAGAAAATCGATATATCGATGATGTATATCGATAGTATAATGAAAGAAATGTAGTACCGTTAACTTTTAACTGCTACACCTGTGGAATATAATACTAAACCCATTTTGTGTATGTTGTACATTTCTTACTAATAGTCTGTAAAATTTATTTCATATAAGTAGAAATTAAACTAATTACTGAAAAATGAAATCTATTGTCGAAGAAAATAGTCGAAGATTGAAAAATTTACCAGTTACGGATAAAAGTAGACTGAATGAACAAGTTCGGTATGTGAAAGTATGCATTAATCCTTTCTAACGATTGTATTTTATATTATTTATGTATTTTTAGAAATTGGTGGCTATTATTTGGGATTATTGTAATTCTTACAATTGGAACCAGGTTTTATAAAGTTACAGAACCACAACATGTTTGGTAAATAAATGAAAGATATTTATGTTTAATATTTGTTTATAATTTATAATGTACTTAATAATTTTATATTGTAGCTGGGATGAAACTCATTTTGGTAAAATGGGAAGTTGGTATATAAATAGGACATTTTTCTTTGATGTACATCCTCCTCTTGGAAAAGTAAGTATATATCCTAGTTTTTTAAATATTAATATTGCTTGCAAATATTTATAACAGTTACAGATTAAAAACCTTGTACCTTATTTCAGATGCTCATTGCATTATCTGGATATTTAACTGGTTATGATGGTACATTTGCATTTGAAAAGCCTGGTGATAAGTATGAAGATGTAAAATATACTGGGATGCGAATTGTAAATATGTATGAGCACTACAAATGATTAAAAAAATGCTTAATACTTAAAAATATATTTGTTTCTTTCAGTTTTGTACATTATTAGGTGCTACCACAGTACCTTTGTCATTTCTCACAGTATGGGAACTAACAAAATCTGTTCGTGCTGCTACTCTGTCTGCAATATTTATTTTGTTTGGTAAATTATGGTATAAATTCATTGTAGTACAAAATGTGTCAGTTTTCAATTGTCATAACCAAATGTAAATTTTGTTTTAGATGTTGGCCTGCTGACTTTAAATCAGTATATTCTTTTAGATCCAATATTATTATGTTTTATGATGTGTGCCACTTGGGGAATGGCACGCATTGGTTCTCTTCGACATCAGCCATTTACACTTTCTTGGTGGAGCTGGCTAACATTTACAGGTGCATCCCTCGCATGCACAATTAGTGTAAAATTTGTTGGTCTGTTTGTTGTCCTGCTTGTTGGTCTTTATACTGTATATGAATTATGGCGAGAATTAGGGGACTTAACAAAACCTATTGTAAGCATCGTTTCCTTTATTAGGACAAAAATATATGAAGTTGGTTTTATTGGTGATAAGGATTAAAAGAATATACAACAGTATGCTATATTTGCACATACCATGTTGTATGCAATAGAATATAAAGTGTTCTCTTTCCAGTCTTATGTGGGCAAACATTTAATAGCAAGATTCTGTTGTCTTATTGTGTTACCAGTATTACTTTATATGTTATTTTTCTACATCCATCTTCATATTTTGAATAAAAGGTAAGATCATACATTTTATTACTAAGACAGGATACACAGTAGGTATTTATATGTATATCTATATTTTAGTGGAAGCGGAGATGGATTTTATAGTTCTGAATTTCAGTCATTACTAAAAGGAAATTCTTTATATAATGCCACTATGCCACGACAATTAGCATATGGTGCTACTATAACATTAAAAAATCATCGTACAGGTGGTGGATATTTGCATTCTCATTGGCATTTATATCCTGAAGGAGTTGGTGCCAGACAGCAGCAGGTTTTTATATTGATTTTATGAGAATGCAAACTTTAATTTCCAATTAAAATAACTGTATTCCTTTTTAGATTACAACTTATTCTCATAAAGATGATAATAATCTTTGGTTGATAAAAAAATTTGATACCGATGACATACCATCTGATCCAGTATTGGTAAAACATGGGGATCTTATACGTTTGGAACATGTTATTACAAGACGAAATTTACATTCTCATAAAGAAATAGCACCAATTTCCAAAAAACATTATCAAGTTACAGGATATGGTGAAGTAAGCATTTTACACGGTCATTATAGGAGATATTAAAATATATCATTAACTATTATGGATCTTCTAGAATGGTACAGGAGATGCTAATGATGTTTGGAAAATATTAATTGTAAATGGTAGAGATGGTAATGTAGTGCAAACAGTTACAAGTAAATTGAAAATTGTTCACTATCTTCATCATTGTGTATTAACATGTAGTGGAAAGACATTACCAAAATGGTTAGTACACAAATAATTTTTAATACAATGGAAAAGGATTATAACGAAATATCATTTATTTAAATTTTACTATTTCAGGGGTTATAGTCAGCAAGAAGTTTCATGTAATCCAAACATGAGGGATAAAAATGCATTGTGGAATATAGAAGATAATAATTATGCAAAATGTAGGTATTTCATCTTATTTTGATTCTCATCGTTGTTTCAACTAAATTCTTCCAAATAAGAATACTTACAACAGTCACAAATATCATTTACAGTACCCAATGTGAGCTTCCAAGTTTATGCACCTGGATTTCTTGATAGATTTTTGGAATCGCATGCTGTTATGTTACAAGGAAATTCAGACCTCAAAGTTAAAGAAGGAGAAGTGTCTTCTCGACCATGGCAGTGGCCTATTAATTATAGAGTATTTATTTTTTATAAATTGATATTACAAAGATTAATATTTGGTAAGAGTAAATAGTATATTGATTTCAGGGTCAGTTCTTTTCTGGTAACAATCAGAGAATTTATTTGCTTGGCAATCCTATTATATGGTGGGGAAATATAATATTTCTTATAATGTTTATTATATTATATATACACGCTTGCGTACGAGAACAAAGAGGTTGCATCGAAGATCCTTTGATGTTCGAGCAAAGAAAAAAAATAATGGAAGCTGGAAAATGGCTCTTTATCGGTTGGATGTTACATTATGTACCGTTTTGGGCCATGAGTAGAGTGTTATACTTTCATCATTATTTTCCAGCATTGTTATATAGTTCAATGTTAACTGGTGTAACTTTAAATTACATTGTTGAAAGTTTACAAATATTATTGCCTAATAAAATAAGAAATACTGTTTACCATTTGATAATGGGTGTAGTGACATCTACTGCAGTATACAGGTAAATATATTTAATTAAAGTTGTCTGTACATTATTTATTTTCAATTCAATATTTTATACATATTTACAGTTTCTATTTATTTTCGCCATTGGCTTATGGAATGGAGGGACCTTCTGCATCGGATCCTGAAAGTTCTATGCATTCTTTAAGATGGATGGATTCCTGGGAATTCTAAATGTTTATTTACGATTTTTTTATTACATATGTTGATACAATCTGACAAAACTTTAATCAAGGTAAAACATGAAACATAACATTAAGTGGTACGAAAAATTTATACTATTATAATTTTTAAAGAATACTCATTGTTTTATCATACAAAGACTAATATATTTTTATGAATTTTTATAAAAAATACTGTTTTAAAAACTTATCACGTATTATATAAAATATACATGGTTTATACAAATTATACCTAGGTAAACAAGAGTGTAATATTTGAAGCTAACCAGGTACTTCCATTTTGCTTAATCTGATTATAAAATCACATAATCTCATTTGAACTTGAATCTCAATTGGATTATTAGTTACATAAAATCCAGGTACACCTGCTTTTTCCAATATACTTTGTTGGTCCGATACTTTTTGGTCCAGTTGTAATACTAATTTCATGTCAGTTTGTTTTAGTTCTTCTTTATGCTTCTTATATAAAGCTGCTTTTATCGCAATTCTCTCCTCATCAGTTATTACATTCGATAATGTTTCTTGAGCTTCGATTTTTTGTTGATTCAGGAGTTGTAGTCTCTGTTGAAATAGATGTTTTTCCGTAACGTGTTGTATTTCCATCAAGCCCTTAACAATCTCGAAGATTGTATCGTTTAATAGCGAATTGGCCAAAGCAGACAATAATTCATACGGAAGTCTCATTTGGTATTTCGGTGGAAGCTCTCCAGCCATGTGTTGAAGTTGTTCGACCAAAAAATATAATTTTCTTTGAAGATCTTGTGGGGTTGGGTTAGCAATATCCATCTTTATGATACAATATAAACATGTTATAATGAAAGATCGGTAATTTGGAGAATGTACGGGCTACATATTCGTAAAATTATAGCCTCTGTTGATACCACTAACGTGCAGGTAAGCCAACGTGGTAGGTAGTAATATAGTAATACTTGGTAATACTTATTCAAACGTTTTCTCGAGCAAGCTTTTATTTTTCTAAAGGCTTATCCTCATGCGCTTCTTACAATTAGTCGAGCGTTGTGTATCAGCCTTAACTGTTGCGATCGCCGCGCCACTCTGCGGTGATTGGTCAAAGTTGCCACGATACCGCTACATATTCAAGAAGAAGAATTCAAAAGAGAAACGGCCAGAGGTAACCGTTTTGGGAAGGAAGTTTTTGTGTTGTAACCATGGCGGACGAGTCTGAGTGGTAAGTAATTTATAAAATGTATGTACAAAAAAACTTTAAAACATTGAAGTGACAAACTTCATTTAATTTCTATCTATTTTCCATACCTTCATAAATGTACTCTGCAATGATCTGTAGAGAATGAATAGCACATTCATTGCATTAACTTCACCAATTTTTACGAAGCATTATTTTTTGCTAAAAATGCATTATGTTTTATATTTACGTACTTTTTGTAAATAGGACTTCTTCTCAAATGTATAGCTCAGGGATGCACAGTATGGTCAAGGAATCTTGCTTTGTTGACAAACTTAACAAGCAATTTCTTTTATTTGTTATTGTGTCTAATAATTAATTTCTGATGCTTTCTCTAATAGGGAAGAAATAGGACAAAACATTAGTGCAATGGTGCATACCACTCTGATTCAATTGCATACATTATGGGTAGAAATAGGATACGATAAAGAAGCACAAACTACTTACAAAATGCAAGTTCACGACCATATACAGGTATTTGTAATAAATAGTTTTGGTAAATATTTAAAAGTTTGTCCTCCTTACCAATTTCTATTATGTTGAAGTATGTTGTTAAGGTTATTATTCTAAACAATTTTTTCTTATACATGTTACTAGTGGTCGGCCTTGACAACATATTTCAATGTCATTGAAATAGGTAAGGAGAACAAACGTCTAAATAATTACCATAGTTTTAAATAATAAGAAAAAAGTTGGGGCTTAAATTAATATTTTTTAATAAAATAGGAATTACTAAATGACATGGTATTAGAGATGGAAGAGAAAAAAAAAGTTTTATTAGAAGAATCTCAACAGTTGATACAAAATACGGCTGTTTTATGTAAAGTATGTACTATCGTTTGCTGGATATAATTTCAAATATTTTATAATCTTGTTGTTCGTATAATACGTTATTTTTATTGTAGGAATTGAAAGAAACTATTGATACAGAAGGTTACGAGACGTTAACAATACTCAAATTGCAGCAGGTACTGCAAAGTGATATGGAAAAACTTTTACATATTAAGGAACAACGGAAAATATGTTTAAATGAATTATTAAAGAAAGTAAGTTGTTAGTAAGAATGTTAGCAATTTAATGATACTTAGTATATTATATTGTGTATATTTAAATATTCAACCATTACATTGTTTCTTTAATGTCTATAGGAACATGAAATTTGTAAAAGACTTGGCGTACAGGTAATAGGAATTAATTCACAACTTCCGACTGAAGAAGAATTAAGTAATTTTAAACTTTATATAGAGAAGCAGGAAGAAGAGAAGGTATTCTGTTAATAACTTATATTTTTATTTAAATAGAAAAGAATGTCCCTATAATATCACTGTTTTATTGTTTTTTTAGAACCGAATAGAAAGTGAATTTAAAATTAAATATAAAAGAATTGCTAAAATGATAGATGACTTAGGAGTTAATCCATCATCTTATTTTGAAGAAATATTATACAATGAACCAGAAAATTTTGTTCTCACTCCTACTAACATGGCAATGTTAAAAGAGGTGCAAGAAAAATTAGAGGCACAGCTGGAGAGAGTGAAAGAGGAAGTTGAAGTTTTAAAGGAAAAACTTATAGCATTGTGGGAAGATCTTGACGAGCCTGCTGATTCGCGTCAAGCCTTTTTTGACACCTATTCCGGGTACAGTCAAACTACTATAACAGCGGTAAATATAGGTTATATAAATAAAAAAAGACCAACCGAAGTTGTGACTATTTTTAGATAGATTAACTAATATCTATTTGTTACAGATTAATGCAGAAATTGAACGATGTAAAGAAAAAGCACATATCGCCAAGTCTGTGACTGAAATACGAGCTGAATTGATGAACCTGTGGAACTTGTGCAAATACAGTGAATTTCAGAGAAAGAGATTCACAGCATTTTATTCTCGTATCTACACGGAAGATCTGTTGACCTTGCATAAACTCGAAGTTGACAAAGTTAGAAAATTCTATGATACAAATAGGTGTGTAATTATTAATGTAAAATATCATTAAGTTACTTTTTGTTCTATGTAAATTCGTTTTAGATCTATTTTTGACCTTTTGGAGGAAAGAGAAAATCTCTGGTCAAAAATGAACGAATTAGAGCACCGTGCGAATAATCCAGATCGATTAAATAATCGAGGTGGTCAGTTGTTGGCAGAGGAAAAGGAACGCAAAGTTATACAGAAAGTATGTGCACTATATGCTATGTTTGACCGTAATGTTATGTATATATCATCTATATCCTATTCGTACAATTTCAGAAATTGCCCAAAATTGAGACTCAATTACGTAGCTTAATAAACGAGTACGAAACAAAACAAGAGGAACCATTTTGTATAAATGGAGTGTCTTTAGAAGAATTCTTAGCGGAATCATGGGCAAATCGTAATATGGAAAAGGAAACTAAAAAGAATGCGAGGGTATGTAAATGTACAAAAATTCACAACTGTGACGTTGGATATTTTTAATAATAGTATATTTCAATAGAAAGAGGCAAAGGACAAGTCCATAAAAAAAGCAAGTGCAACAAAAAAGACACCAATAGCATCGACCAGCCGTCTCCATACTCCTATGAGTACGTCAAAGAGGAAACTAATTTTTGGTTCTACACCCAACAGCTCGGCTAAAAGACGTAACGTAGGCAGCGATAAAATACGTAGCGTCCCACATACTTACAAGATTAGAAGAAGTGGAAAAGTAAAATTAATTAAAATTATTCTTCTCGCTTAACGTGCATAACATGTTTTTTATTTCACATTTTATTGCATTTTATTCTTGAAATTTGCAGGTATCCAGGCGAATGTTATCGGAAAATAAGAAACGTAGGAGCGGTCAGGAAAAATCTAAATCATCGTTGGAAAACATACCTAACCCAGACACCACTTATGGACAATTTCAGGCACACTTAAAGGAACGAGATGAATTACGTAGTTCTTTGATACCTGAGCAGGTCTTAGCAAACAAGTCTAGTTTAAGAACACCGAACCGTACACCTATGAAACCTTTAAGAAAAAATTTATATAATGTAAATGCGTCCAGTTCGACTACAAAATTATCTCACTCGAGTCACAGGTCACCACGTAGCCCTAGAATAGATCACACTCCGAAACTTGTTACTGCACCAAACGAGTTGCCTATTATCTTTTGAAATTCGTTTCTTGTACATATATGTATTATATTTAATTATAATTTTATAACGTTAACACGGCCGTCGAATTCGGATATTTTTATTTTATTATTTTTAACTTTCGAGCGATAACTTGTAAGTTATTAATAGCGTCCGAATTCGAACTTGAGAAGAAGTATATATTGTTTAAAAAAGACGATATAGGGTATTTAAGTAAATAATAAGCAGTTTACATTTTATTTTTGTATACGTATATAGGTATATTTAAACCACAAAAGTGCTTCATACAGTTTTATTGAAATGGACGGCTACTGCGTATGAGGTACTTTAGCTTTGCTCTGGCAGGTCATCACTGCATATGCAGTACATTTTCTTTCTTTAATTTTCATAGTCAGCATGATAGGAAAACTTGTAAGTAAAATTATCTGTCTACTCTACAGTTATTATACATATTTTATGCAAAACAGCCGTATTTTGTATCGACTGTTGAGATTCTTCTAATAAAACTTTTTGTATTTTCCATCTCCCATAACATATCACTTAACAATTTCTATTTTATTAATCAGCGAGTCGGTTAATAAGAGTTTGTGTTAAATGTTTGTAGGTTGTGCTTGTCTTGTTTTAAATATTCATACTTGCCCCCAAAACTGTGTTATCGACTGCAGTTGGTGTGGACGGAGTCGCCACAAACTTGCTACGGTGGAGACATCTACAATTAGAACCGAGATTGGAACCCATGTCGATTACATTTTTGCTTTACCGACATATATGCATTACCAACGGAAGTTAATAACTGCATTGAAGTAAATGCTTTTTGCACTGACTACATATATGTAGTCAGTGCTTTTTGTGATATAAAATTTATTTTTTTATTAAAAAGATGTTACGTTAGAAACTAATTTCGAATATTCGTTATATGGACATATGGTTATGTACTTTGCGTTCGTAAGACATCTCTTATCAATCGATTCATACAAGATGCCCCCAACGAAGTGTTATCAGTTACTTAAGAAAACAATTCTCAAGAGTGAACCGAGCCACGCAACTTCTGAACTGGATAATACCAGAAAAGAATTGTAGAATATTTATTGACGCAAAGAGCAAATAGTCAGTCATGAGTTTATCATGGTTTGATCTAAACACAAGCACTATTATCATAGTGGTTATTATTAATCCGTGAAACATTTTCCACATTTTATCATATAGTGCTACCAGTATTGCCAGTATTACTGTTGTTATAATTGTTTTACACGGGTAATTGTTTCTACGAAAAATGTCATTATGTATTCGAAAAAACGAACGATATTTAACTTTATTTCTCATTGCATTGCATTTGTTAATGCAAATTTACATATGTACCTATTAAGATACAAATTGTCAAAAATTAGTTATTATTGCAACAGGTTGTCAAGCCAACACTTGTCACTGTACAGTTAAAGCACATACGTATGTACATACATATGTGTAAGTATGTACATATATATTCACTTCGAAATATCGCAACGATCCGCTGGAACGCCGTCGATATTCTTTGTGATCGATTTCTGCAAGGAAAATATCGATGTCGAGAACCGGTTTGACGAGCAAGTACGCGAACGGAGGGTGGTGGGAAAGAAGAGTACGAAATTCTATATATTCGATAACGTCTCCCACTCGTTGGTATTTTGGAGCGATAACCCGTGAGCGAGATACTCGTTCGTATCAATTTAAAAGGCAGTACATCAACGAGTACCGACCGACACGAATAATTGTCTTTGCGTACACGATGGCCGATCAAAGCTGTAATAAGGAAAAACGCGTGATCAATTTCGGTGCAGGGCCGGCTAAACTTCCAGAAGAGGTATCGAAAAGATCTATTTCTACATATTGCGAGCTTAGATTTTAAATATCGCCGTATATATTATTTAAAAATTGCAAGATTTTTAAAGTTAACCCATTAGACATAATAAAAATGTGTTCGTGACTCGTTTAAGTAAAATAATATTGATATTTTTTCGATTAGCTGTTTCTGAAGACGATATTTCGACTTTGAAAAATATCGAAACATTATAGCTCTTTTCATTGATATCGGCAACGTAACTTTATCGTTTCATATAATCTCAAAAAATTAGATTTCTTATATAGCTTATATACAGGTCACGAGAGTTCATTGGACTATTACTCGTACCGTACGATATATAACTCACTATAATGATAAACTACGTATGATCTGTAGGTACTGAAGCACGTACAGGCAGAATTGCTTTCGTACGCAGGTACTGGGATAAGTATACTCGAGTTAAGTCATCGTTCGAAAGATTTTGAAAATATTATCAACAGTGCGCAAAACACTTTACGAGATATACTGTAAGTAGAGCCAATATTTCGATCCCTATCGTATTAATACGATAGATCTTACTCGCGTATAATGATATTTTTGATTTTTCAGAAATATTCCAGATAATTATAAAATTTTGTTTATGCAAGGAGGAGGCACTGGCCTCTTTGCGGCTATTCCATTGAATTTATTGACCACTGGCACAGCAGATTATATCGTTACTGGTAAACAATATTTAAATCATATTAGAAACATATCAGAAATGATTATATTGTAAATAAAATATTATTACGTTTTTAGGAGCATGGTCGGCGAAGGCAGCGAAGGAGGCAACTAAATATGGAAAAGTCAATATGGTCCTACCAAAACAAACGAAATACACAGGAATTCCAGATCCCAGTACATGGAATTTGGATCCCAACGCATCATATCTTTATTATTGCGCCAACGAGACCGTCCACGGTAACTGTAATAGAAACTGAGTAAACTCGACCAAATGTTTTTTTTTTCATGCGACTGATAATGATATTTTGATTGCCGTAGGCATCGAATGGGATTATATACCGGAGACGAATGGAATACCACTCGTTGCCGATATGTCGTCTAACATATTGACGAAATCCCTGGATATTACGAAGGTATAATACATTATATATAACAGTATGTCATATACATATACCAATATAAATATAAATACGCTCTTTAAAAATCCACTATCATGTATAACATTTGCTGTAGTTTGGATTAATTTATGCCGGTGCACAAAAGAATATCGGACCAGCTGGCGTTACTCTTGTGATCGTACGAGACGATCTTCTTGGCCGTGCGATGTCAGTGTGTCCCGCTGTTTTAAATTTCACCATTATGGCCAACGATAACTCATTACACAATACTCCGCCCGTTTTTCAGTAAATATAATTTAGGATAACAAAATAAGCGGTTACACTTATCGCTCATCGCTCATGCCATTGTATTTATTTTTTAGAATATATGTCGTTGGTCGAGTTTTCCATTGGATAAAAGAGCGCGGAGGCGTCGAAAGCATGGAACAAAGGGCAATTAAAAAGAGTCAAAAGATATATAACGTGATCGATGAATCTAATGGATTTTATAGGTGTCCAATCGATGTAAATGCACGTAGTAGAATGAATATTCCATTTAGAATAGGAGACAACGACGAAGAGTTAGAAAAGGAATTTCTTTCTGGTGCAGTTGCTCGTGGAATGCTTCAGTTAAAGGGCCATAGGTTGGAAATAACATTAATATAAAAAGTATAAAAATATGTTTCTACTATAAATTCAGATATTCTATTATAAATATGTCATTATAGATCTGTTGGTGGAATACGTGCTTCGTTATATAATGCAATTCGAGAAGACGAAGTAGAAGTGTTAGCGGAATATATGCAGTGGTTTTATAAACAACACAGTAAAAAGTAAGGAAGTTAATCCTAATGTTAATACTATAACAAAATATGTTTCTCACATTGACCCTATTAATCCACATTATTTGTAAATATAAAGGCAATGTATATGTTTTGAATAAGTATTATTATAAATAATAATACCGTTTATACAATCCTAATATGGTTCTTGATAATATCCTGTATTCCTTGTTTACTAAATAAATTCTGGTTTTATATCATTATTCTTTATTCTCGATATTACCATCTTGCGAATGATTTTCTGGGCATTTACATTTCCCGATCGTTTCGATCACATGTTTTGCAAATATTCTATCTAACGCAGTTTCCAGATTAGAATTAGTTCTGCGTATTTTATCTACGACTGCTTTAGCCCACTGTAATGCAAATGTACTTGAAAATTATTTTTTTTATATAGTATTAATCAATGGCATAGGCTCTAAGATGCAAAAAAGATACCTTGTAGTATTCGTTTACTCTTTCGGATGTCCAACCGATTGGAGTACACCGTTGCAGATCTCGTAAATTATATAATTTATCTGCTAGTATTATTAACTTTGCTCTGTGACTTCTTTTAGGTGCATTTACTATTTGTAAACGTTTACGTTCTTCTTTGATTAGACATTTATCATCTGTAACTTCTTGAACAACTTGACTTACAGTACATCCAAATTCTTGTTCGATCTCGTCAAAAGTAGTATCTGTATCTTCTACAGTATCGTGCAAAAGTGCTGCTAAGATAACTACAGGATCATATACATTGCCTTCTTGAATTAAAATGTTTGCAACACCTAAAATAATATTTTATTTTATATTCTTTCAAACGTTTTTGATTATTCTTTTTCCTATTGTGTTATATCAAACCTATAGGATGGTTTATGTAAGGTGTTTGCGCAAGATCTTTCCTTCTCTGCGCTTTATGTTTTTCTGCAGCAAAGTTGGTACATTTAATAATTAAAGATAACAATTCATTCGTCGAAAGGTGCGGAACGCAAGCTTTACAAGGTCCACCTTCTTTAAGTGGATCTGCACATTCTACAGTTTCAGTAACTTCTCCTTTTATACCAACTATTGGATCTGCCATTGATTCTAAAAAAACACTTTTAGTTACATCAAAACGATCATCTTCATATTTGTAAGTCATTATACGCGATTGTACAGTTTCTACTTTTCTTTTTAGTATGTTAACATTTAACAAGTGTATGTTATCCATTTTTAATAATATTTTGGTATTATTAATTTGTCAAAAAATTGATTAACTTTTTCGCAGAGGTTAATTAGTATTATTTATTTTCTGTAGTAATATAATGCTGTCAATTGTTTTACATTTAAATCTCATTAATCGCAAGACATTGAATTCATTGATGAAAAATGTCATTTACTCAGTCTTTATTGTATTATATGATATAAATCTATAGGATTACAAATTATACCTGCATTAGTCAGCTGATAGCTTCCTGTACGTATGTCGTGTGTTGTACTTGTCGTTCCCAAGCTGTGGCAAAACATAACCTAAAAGTAACTGCTGTTTACTAGTCCTCGCCTAGTGTACTAAAAAATCATCAGAATGTCAGTCAAGAGGAAATTAACTCAAGAAGATCTAAGAAAAGCTATGAGTGAACATAAGAAAAAATTAGGGGTAGTGAAGAAAATAGAATCACCTTTGGCAAAATATCCTTTTTATTACTATTTTTAAGGTTAAGTTAAGTGTTATTATTAGAACTTTTTTATAGTTACAAATAACGTCTTCTTATTAATGTATATCCTTAACCATGGTAAACACATATACAGATGCAGGGCAACTAATGTGTATTTTATGCAAAACTATTGTACGTAATGAAACTGTCTGGGTCGTTCATTTGAACTCCAAAGCACATAAAGAAAATGTAGCATTAGCAAAGCAAACGAAGTTAGAAACTGAACATCCTGCAACAAGTGTATCATCTACATTTAAGAGACCTTCCTCACCGTCGATTGAAAATGTTCCAAATAAAAAGATCAAGAGTATACTCAAGAATGCTTTAAAGCCATCTATGCAATCGAATCTGCCAGCGGACTTTTTCGATAATTCTTCTAAGCAGCCAAATATTACTTCTACACAAGTTGTTTCTATAACAACATCTAAATCAGAAGATAGTTCCGAGGCTGTAAACTGCACCGGTGATAGAATACACGAAGATACAGAAAATGATAAAGATAAAGAAAAAGAAAAAATAAAAGATGCGAGTCAAGCAGCTTTACCGGAAGGATTTTTTGATGATCCAATTTTGGATGCTAAAGTAAAATCTTTAACAATTCGATGACCGATGTGAGATTTTGTAAATAAAGTTTTTATATTTTTTTTCATTTGTTAGGTTCGTAATGTCGAATATAAAGATCCTATTGAGGAAGAATGGGAGAAATTTCAGAAAGAAATCAAAGAAGAAACGGCTCAATCTGCCCAGATTATAGCCGACGATCAAGAAGAAGCGACGACGGAAAGGCAAATAGATGAAATAGAAGAACAAATACGGTATTGGTCGAGGTAAAGATTTTGAATACATTAAAAACAGTATTTTTTCTGTGTATTGCTTTTATTGTGTAACTTATTTAACAGGGTAATGGATTTTGTAAAACGTAAGGAACAAGTTCAAGCTACAGATAGAAAGCAGGACAATACCGAGAGCGACGCGTCGAGCGGCGACGAAGCAGAGTTTGATGAGTTTTTAGATTGGAGAGCAAAAAATTCGTATAAATAAAATATATTTTTAAACTTTACATATTTATATTTTATATTCAAAATCACTCCATATAGTATTATTATTTATTATAGAAGATTGTATTTTTATGAAAAAGAAAGATGCAGGATTACGAACCATTGTTTCAAGTTTCAAGCGATAGAATATGTATACAGTGTATTAAGATTTTATTAAAATGAATTCAGAGTCGAATATAATTAAATTTTAAATACATTTGGTATAGGTTATACATTATTCGTTACAGGCTATTATACGAAATATGTAATATAAAGATTACAAGATACGCTAAGCCGCTATTAAAGTATATAGTATATATAGTACGTTTACAGATCATATCCTGTTGATACTTCACTTTCGTTACATGTGACATTTTATAAAATATTTAAGGTTTTTGAAAAGAAGAGGGATTTGCATAATATTTTACCCGCACCCATCCACATCGAGTTCCTAAACTCTACTTGTCTACGTTTAAACATTCCTTCGCGTAGATTAGCCTACGCTCCTTTTACACTGCGATCTAAACGTATCTTTTTTATTTTGATAGCCGGCCGTTCAAAAAATCGTCCTTACTTTCTTAGAGGCTTAGATGTAACGCGTAATAAAGCTTAACGGTAACTTACTTTATTATAAATTATCATACGAGTAAAAGCGGCCTACGTACGTACGATCAATGTACTCTATGTACGTGAGTGTGTACTTAACGCGTTTGTTGTGTTGTGTTCTACGTCGACCTTGCCACATATGAATAGTAAGTATATCCTACATCAAAACGCAAATACGTCATGGGTGATTCGACGTATACGATATTTATATGTATATGTATATATTGATGATGAAATGATGAAAAAGGTAAGCAAAGGTGATCAGTGGGACAATAATAATATAATATTATCGCTCGCGAAAAGATCATACGTCTTGAAGGCGTGACCGTTCTTGAAAGTAAGCAATTTCATATAGGTACTTATTCTATTATCGAATATAAGACGAAACGAATACATCTTTCACTTATTCCGTAGGTGATAGAATAAACTTAGAGATTTATTATACGATATTAGGAGTAATCTTGTGACAAGTCTCTACCTTATGTGACGAGTTAAGAAGAAACATCGTAGACTAGATCGTGAAAATGTTGCGCTCGGTGAAGGACAACGTTTGTTAAAGAACATCCGTATCACCTTCATTTTCGATTCTCGTGCTATCTTAAAATATGACTGTCGGATCTACAGAAGAAACGGAAAACGATTCTCCCGAGAACGCCGCAACGTCTAACGAAATAAAATTGTAATCGATATACGTAGACTGATAATATACATAACTTTTATACGCTGCGTACATACTGCATAATTGCATATAGATTATCGATTACTAGACTATCGTGTTAATCTATTGCGTGTTGCTGCTCTCGCGCGTATCATTCTAATTTTGATTTCACGGCGGCATGCCGCACAATCGTTGTTTATCGAGAACGTTAATCGTCCAACGATTCGCGTTCGGCTTTCTTTGGATAAGTTTTACGATAAAGTAAAGGTCGATATATTATATTTCTCGTAATAAAAGAACCGACTTCTCACAGGTACAATCGATTGTGAACGGTACTCGAGATGATTTCAGTTTCTTGGAAACTTCTTCGGAACGATCGATCGAGGAGGAGGAGTGGTCCAAACACTTCCCCATATTTGCACCACCGACGCTCTTCGATCGAGAAAGATCAAAATCTCATCGATTGTTCGACACTTTATGGAAAATACGTATAATCGTGATTATCAAAATTCGTTATATCTATCGATTACGGATTTGTCAAGGTATCTCTCGTCACGTGCCGTGTAAAAAACGACGAAACAATTGTCAGGACTTGTGGAGAGTATTACATATGTAGTACATACGTCTGAGTCGGTTAAACTATGTTTCATAGCATTTTCACGATCGAGATAGTCCGAGATCGATCCGGAAACGAAAAGGGTCGATGCCTCGTCAATTTCGAAAGTAATCAAATCAGAGACGAGAGATTAGAAAGATTTGATATTTACTGACAATGAGACAGTCGATACCGATGTAAATCTATCCTTATCCGTCGATCCACGCTACACATGTACAAATAGATCTAAAGTAGTGTTACGCGCAGTGACGATCGTCGAATATCGTAAGAATTCACATTCAAGCGTAGAAACGAGCCGAGCAAAGTTACGACTATCGAATTTTACCCATCGAATTATAATTCTCGTTGGGCATTCGTCGCTTAACGAAATGGCACTTGCAGAGAAGCGATTGCGGAATACGCGAAGAATCTTTTACAGACCGCTTAAAATAGAATCTTTACAAAAGTGAGCGAGTGTCTTTGAGTAAGAAATAGGAGGCACTCTAACGCGTCCCATATTTTCCTTATACCTTATACCATCGTCTTTTTTCTTCTTCTTCTTCTTTTTCTTCTTCTTCTTCTTCTAATCATTAAGGGCGGAAAGAAACTACGCGTAAATTGTATTGTATTTTGCGCGAACGCGATGCACTTATTAACCTTAGATTTACGGTAAACTATGCAAAAAGAGAGTGTACATGCAAGTGGTTACTTAAGTACACTTCTTCGGCGTTTTCCGTTTCTTTTTTCTTTTTCATTTTTCTTTCTTTATTTTACTCTTCGCGATCGATCGATTACGCTCTAATTAATAGCTATTTCAAACGTTCGCTAAGCTTCGTATTTCCTATTCGTTAAATCTTTCTACGGCTTGAGAAGAACCAAAGGATACCATTGACCTCGTTCGAGTCGATGAATCCTCTGAGACGCGTCGCATAGCAAAAGTATATCCTGCATTTTTATGCGTTTATTTATAGATGCTCATAGTTATATGTATATGTATATATCGTAACGTACCTGCGTAATGTATATATTTTATACGTAATATATTGCACAATCGACTAATTCGCGGAGTAACCCGATAAAATCCTGAAATCGAAACCTTCCCCCAATTTCGTTTCGGAATTTTATCGCTTTCCTAGCGATTTCTTTGGATTTTTCTTTATCTCACGGATGTAAGACGAAGCGTAGATTTGCACACATGCAACACACGCACTCTCTCTCTTTTTCTCTTTTTCTCTTTGCTACTCACTCACCCTTTTCGTTCGCTCTATCTCTTTTTCTCCCTCTCTCACATTCTTCCCCTCCCTCTGTGTTTTTCTTTCTTTTTTTTTCTACTAACTTTACTTCTTTCTCTATATGTATATAATATGTAAACACAATTTATTATGAGCGTTTTTCATCGCAGAAGAGGCTTAAAATCTAGTAAAAAGTATGCGAATGTAGATCCTAGAATGTATATAATAAGACGCTTCAAGAGGTGCGGGACTAGAAAAATTTAAGCGAGTCCTTACTCCGTGCGATTGGCAATAATCGAGTCGTAATAATGACAATAGTCATACTATATCGGTAATAATGACGATAATAATAATAATAATAATAATAATAATAACAATAATAATAATAATAATAGTAATAATAATAAAAACGACAATAATATTTAATAATAACAAGAGAGAACAAAAACGACGAGAAATGCGACAATACGTTGCACATGGATCACAGAGCAGACACAGTCAATGAGCGCTTTTCAGAGAAACAGTCTACGAGTAGGACAAATGGTTCTAAGCTTCGTTAAAATTGTACGCACAAATGAGCGTGTACACGATCGATATATGCTTTTGTATATCGATTCGTATATATATACTATATTATGAATATACACTATACGAATATATATAGATATATTTTTTATGTATATGTATATATATGTATATGTATATGAATTTATCTTTTCATTTCATTTATAATAATGCAATAATATACGCGAGATCGCAGGCACTAAATTGCTCAGATACAATCGTATTGGAGTTTCTCCTTTATTTAACGATATCGTTTATAAGTCGTTAAGAAATTCGAAATATAATTTTCACGTCTTATAGATCCTTGCAAGCATCTCCCTCGTAAAGATTTTCTTGTGTGAAGTAAAGAGATAAAGATATATAAAGGTGTGATACCGTTGGTCGTTCTATCTACAGCAGTGTTTCGAGGCGTTCATTCGAATCTTTCCTTTTTTATGTTGAAAGTAGTACTATACTATCGAAAGTATACCATCGTAACGATTTCCACTCGGAAAATACACTCAAAAATCGTCGCCTCGAAATATAGAAGCCTATGCGGTACGTATATACATATATCTAATCGACTCATCGATAACTATTAACTTCTATTCTTGCGATCGTACGATTGAATTAAGGCTGTCGGTATCAGAATGAAACGAATATTCGAAATTAGTGCGTCGATACTCGCAATCTAAAAGTTGGAAATTTTTGAAGATTTTGTTTTAAGCGACCGAGCGATAAGGTTTCTTTAGATTTTTGTTTAAGGTTAGATTTAGTATTTAACATTAGCTCTCTTTTTTCATTGATGTCATTCGAATATTCGGACATTTCAATACGGTCAAGTCGCGGGCGACGTTAATACAGCTTTCGGATCGTACGTTGCGTTAACTGCTGTGCTTACGATGCGATGATACTTGAATTATTTCGATATTATACTTCCAGATTCTTGAATCAAACACTTTCGTCTGGTCCCTTTCGTATTGGCTTCGCGACACCAGTCGAGTTGTGGCTTTGAATTCGATGTAAAATTATATTTCATGCGATCGTTTTCTTAATTTTTTTTTTCGTCTCTTTTCAAACTTTCTATGAAATTTTCACTTTCTTAATCTCTCCGACATCGTTGATCGTTTCTAACTTTTCCTTAACGCACATTTGGATGGAAATCGACGAGTAAAAGTTTACTTCCGTATAGACGCGAAAATGACGTGGTGTACGAATATCGAATGAGGCGCGATGGAGCACGGATCATTCGACGCATCGTCCAGCAGTCTTTTTTGACGAACGCTAATCATAATTTCCCCTCGCGCCGAACTAGTGGTACACGATTCCTCCTTCTAATCTTCTTTTTTTTCCTTTTGCTATTTAATGTACGAAACGTCGCGTTAAATCGTTTCTCTTTTAAAAAGTATAAAATACAAAATCAACGACGTTCGAGCGAATTCCTTGGGACGGGACGGTCGTCGGACGATCGGAGCTGCCACCGAATAATAAAAGAACGTATCGCTGTAACGATACGTATCTCAAGTATTACTTATCTTTCTCTCTCTTCCCTTCTATTCCCAGTTCAAAGAAGAAGAAATGATTGCCATGATTAGGAGCGACCTGGTCCCCGGGACGAGTCGTTGGAACGAGCGGATTAAAGTTTCGTCGCGACATTTTGCCGTCGTAAGAAAATAAGATCTTACGATACGCGTCACGAGGAGTGCGTAATCCGGTCGCTCGAGCGAAAAGCGGGTTTCCAACGATCGGGCCGATTTACGCCTTGGGTTCGAGGATCTCAACGGTGACGTTCTCCAAGACCTGATCCGTTGCATTGCTTTGAGGATTATTCGGTGGAGATTTGTTGTTGGACTTGGTCGAGACGGCCGATGCGTTGCCGCTACTGCCGCGGCTGCCACGTCGCGATCCTGTACGTGACCCTGGCGACAGAGATTTTTTCTTGCTAAAGTATCGCGTGCTTTGCTGTGACAGCGCGTCGGAACGACACGAAAAGCCAGAATAGCTTTTAAGCACGAAGACCTGCGCGGGAGAAACGTATTGGTCAGTGCGTGGTACATACTTACTTGTTTTATTCTTTTTTGTTCTTTTACTTTTCTTTTTTTAATTTTCTTTTTCATAGAAAACATGCACACCTGTCCACAGGTTGTCTCGAAGATAAAGATTCGCAATTACTAACAATTCAGTTTGGAGACATTTCGTGTTCGTCCTCACCTTCGAGACACTCCGTGAAGGAAGGTACTCGCGAAAGTATTCGAACGGGTTCTCGGCTTTTATTAAACTTATCGATCCTCTATTTATTAGGCCATAAACATGAAATTCTCTTACCGAATAAACGTACGCGACGACTCGTTCGAATAAGTTTCGCAACATCGCTATAAAGACCGATATATTCTACTAGCTGGATGTACTTGAGAGAGGACATCCAATTTTACGTAAACGCGAGAAAATTCTAAAACTAGAGACTTCGATACGATAGAAACGAATCGTCGTAGCACTAAATCGCAGTAATTCTATGATATCGTGTATCAAGAACAAGAGCTATCTACGATAAAACGAGTTAATAATACGTTCGTAAAAATTTGCGAAAGAATACTAAGAGCGTCTACTATTAACGATCATAGAACGGTGATGTTTTTAATCACGCGACCGAGTTCTCATGCATTTCTTACTATTGTAATATCGCTGAAAACATTTGTAACACGTTAGGCCGTTCTACCGCTAAAAGCAGAGGAAAAAGAAGAGTCTTTTTATTAGATAAATGTATACTTCTTCTTGTTCCCTCACGATGATCGCTATAAGATTTAGCTGAAGATGATGAATGTCGCATTATGATAATATGAAAGAAACATGATCCTTATGATTCGAAGAACAGATGCAAATATCAGTTGGTTTACTGTAGCAAGCAACTCTAATCGTAAAATTCAATCGCTAGATCAAAGTAGTAGCTTCGTCTAGAAATTACACTAAGTTATATATATACATTACGTTCATGTATATGTATCATATACGTCTACGATTTTGATAATGGTATATACTAAGGAGGTGCTAAAATAACGTAATCTGTATAATATTATTAACAAAATTTTACGTAATTCTTTTCATGTAATATCTTGCATCCGGCGTCATAATCCAAGATGGTAGATACGAGAGCGGACTGGATCCTCAAATGTTTTTCTTGACAAAGTTTTGACAAAGTCAAATTAAATATATACATATGTATGTATCTTTTCTCGCTAATAGAAACTTTCTACGAAACTTCGCGAATGAGAAGAAAAGAGTTTTTGTCGGATGAAACGAAGGAAAAGAAACACAATAATCGTTCAGCCATAGAATTCACGTTCAGCGACAAATTATGATTTTATCAAAGTCGAGAGACAAGTTACTTTACTTGGCAAACAGCTTTTCATCTTGGCAGGCGATTATACATGCGAGTAACGCGAGAAGATATTCTTTAAGGAACGTGGGAAGAAGAACTCTCCTATGTAGAGACAGGCAAAGAGAGGTATTGTAAATAATTATATATTCCCCTACGTATATGTATATATGTGTATATATATATGTATATATAGTGTGTGTACGTGTGTAGATTTCGATTCTATATATACATACGAGGTGACCAATCAAAATCGATACGTTCGACGTCTCCGTCTGGGACGAAGGCACAAAAAGATACTGCTCCTCGGCTCCCATCTATATTCGCTTTGGACGAGCGAATCGTTCCTTTATTCTTTCGTGGCGTGCGTAGCTATGTTTTCTAAAAAAAATCCTTCGCGAATGTTAATCAAAAAGAGTACCTACGTAATATCGACAGTTCTTTCTTTTCTTATGTTAGTCAGTCTTTAAAACGAACCCAAAGAGCACTTGCTATCCGTAAACTTTACCCCCAACCTTCTCCCCTAAAGAGATTGCCTTTTGATATCTTCATTTCGACGTTTCGAAAAAGATACGTCCCCGTTTTCGGCACAAAGAGATCGTACGCGAGTGAAATATGGAAAAAGCCATCGGTCGCATTTTCGAGAAACATATGTACCTCGAAAAAGAGAGAGAGAGAGAGA
>JAIFRP010004413.1:903749-914293 GCA_032403825.1 Odynerus spinipes
GAGAGAGAGAGAGAGAGGGAGGGAGAGAGACTATCGGCAGATTTCAGAGCGAAGGCCTATCGTTTTCGTCGAGTAAATCCGACTCGGCTTTAGCCGAGAGATGAAAATCCGTTCGATCGTGCTCGTTTCGAGAGGTCACGGCGTATACGCGTATACATTGGAAGAGATAGAAGAGTCGTTTGTTCTATTTTAAAACGGGGCTTGAATAACAAGTTGCTTGCTTAGTAAGTGAATGAATAAAAACCCGTACGGCTCACTCTGTGCTGAGAGTGCTGAGTGTGTTTCGCACCTTGCGAGGCGTTCGGCGAGTGTGCACGCAAGGAGACCATCGAGGGTTGCCTCGACGGTACCCGTACACTTGCTCTAGAACCACGGCGTTCCTGCGTGTGCAGAAGTTTGTTTTCCCTCAGGAGGGAGACGTTCATCAATCGTGCGTTCGGCGTATTGAAAATCGTTCGATTTTCGCGCCAACGTGCTCTGAAACAATCCAAGAGAATCGGCGAAATCGTAAAAAGGAATCTCGAAAGTTGGAAACTTCGAGGAAGCGAACTTACTTGCTGAAAAGTCTAAGAACGACGCATATGATGATGAACATCAGCGCCATACCAACGAGTACTCCGATCATCGCTGGGTCCACATATTGGAGGCTGGGGGGTTCTTTGTTCTCGGCTGAAAACGGCAAAAAGGTGAAATGGTAAAAGGGTCGGCTTATTTACTGGCATCGAGCGAGCTTTATTAAAGACATTCCGTTAGCGGCATTCCGCAAACGGCATACCGACTGGCACGATTCGGACGAGCAGCCCTTCCCATTAAAGAGAAGCTATCGCGTTCGAACCGATCGTAGCCTCTTTTTATTCTCTTACCAATGCAAACTATGACACCGTCGGGCTGCGTTACTGGAATCTTCTCGAAGATGCAAATGCATCGGCCATCCCTGCATTCCGTTTGGCTCACACGCGCCTCGCATTGTTCGTGAAAGAAGCAGCTTTCGTTGACGTTCGCCGCTGAAAAATTGTTTCGTCAGATCTCCATCGGTTCTTTTTCCCACGTTCGATGCGCGTGGTCTTTAATATTTAAAAAGATCGTCTCGGTGATCAAGGAGAACGGATCGCAAAGGATCTCCCGTCGAGAGCCGGGATTCGTATAAAATTTGCACATCATACTTTGCTATGTAAAAACGTCGATTCGTGCAAAGGAGATTCGCTAATTCTACTTTTGACCCATTCGAGAGTGGCTCGGTTTTTCACCCAGCAAATAGAAAGTGGTCACGTCGGCATTTTTTATCATATAATATCGAACATCTTGAAACCAACATCATTTTTTAATTTCACACAATCTTCTACATATAACAAGAATTTATATATTTACATGACGCACACCCTGCTTCAAGGTAGAAAAATTGTTTCCCTTCGAACGGGAAGTCGACGAGCGACGCGACGTGCATTATCGAGGTCGCTGACGTCTGTATATGCTACTCTCCCCTTCCTCCTCCACCAGATACTAGTACACTCGCGTATCATGGACAAACAAAAGGGTGGCATTGTCTTGAGATATTCGCGATACAACGGTCAATTATCGTTCGATACCTCAAAGACCTACTGACAAGAGATGTTAGAGGTAACAGATAATCGGTAATACGCTGTGACGCTGATGAAGAGATTATATTTGGTCCGTTTGTTATAGAGATATTGGAGGCAGATATCGCAATTAGAGAATAATATAAAAGGGAAGAGGAGAGATGAAAAAGATACATTGGCAATTATCATCGTTAGAAATCACCTCCGATTCGATATTCGTGCGACTCGATTAAATCCACTCGCGTTCTTCCCGCTTACACGCTTAAATATATACTAACTTACGCTGTCCACATTTGTCGATATGGTTTGTGACCGTATATTCTTCTTTACAGGTGCATATGCTCTTCTTCGGCTCGCAATAAGACCCGGTGAAGCCGCAATCGCGGTCTCCCGCGCAACCGTCGCCGAACTTTTTGTTACCTCGATCGGAGAGATCTAAACAGAGAAGAAAGATGTTAACTCGATGTTTTCCACAGAGGAAATAAAACGCTCCCTTCCCTCCGTTACACCTTAAGGTACTATCGCCCCTTCCCTGAATCATTTCACCGCCTACCAGGGGGTGGTATCGCCTACTACTTTGGGAAGCACTGCGTTAACGCGATGTTTTTCAAGAACGATTAAATATGCGCATCGTAGAAGATAAATGCATGATAGCGAACTTACGTAACGTTTCTTTCCGCACGAATAATAAAGGCAATAACGTCACGCTTGGCAGAGCTAAGAAAGCAATTCTTTGCAAGGCAAAATGATCCAGCCTGATTGTCGCATTGTCGGTGCATAATAGACGTCCGCTCGAATGCGATCGCATTCAGAATCGGGAAGCTAAGGGTTCTCTTTTCCTCGCGGTACGACCCTCCTACATACTCTCCCTACCCCTTCTAACAGTCTTCCTCGTCCGATTTCGACGGACGTTTACTTGCTTTGTCATCCCAGCGAACCATTAAAAGGATGAAACGAATCTGTGAAATAACAATGCCGCCTCCGCCGTGTAGCAAATTGTCGAATCTCCTGCATTTAAATCAATGCGATCAAAAGGAAGATACGTTTTAGTATTACTTCCGATGGAATGAAAGTGCCCGTTGTAATACATCGACGCGTACATTTTTCAGGCCGAGTCGCTTTAATCTTCGGAGATTTTTCGACGAGACATTATTTTACCCACAGGAATAATTTTATTTCTATTCGGAGATGACTATTTTAACGTTCTACAGAACATTGCATTTTGAACCGACTTCGGAAAAGGATGTGGTTACACAATTTGACATGGAGCGATGTTGCTTTTTCTTTTTTTTTTAAGTTTCACATAAGCTAGTTACGTATTCGATAACCGTGTATACGTCGACGCTGATTATTTAAGAATAGTATAATATAAATATACTTCCATGCAATTTTTCTCGGTGGTCACTTTATCGCAGAAGAAAAAGAAAAATTTGTGCGTCTTTCACAAAAAGGGATACATCAAGGAAAGGACCTCGCGCGTCAGGTTTTCGTCCAAGGGTCAGTCTGGCCCGACGAAGCTATCGACCTACGGCTTTATTTACATCGTGCTCGGCTTTCAGTTTCAGGATGTCCTACTTCTGGAATCTTTTTTTACCGAAGAAGACTCGAGCGCAAACCTCACTTGACTCTCATTTTTAGCCACCAACCTCGGAGCTATCCCTACTCTTCGGAAATAAGGAAAGAGCAAAGCTTGGCCTCAAAACAATGAACCCTCGCGCACCTCGAACGCGAATTTTCCACGCTACCTAGGACTACGCGCTTTTTTGTTATTCAACTCGCGTGCTCGGAGCTAAAAAACGATTCTAGTACGCTTTCAAGGCTGTGAGCCGAGATTAAAATGGCGATCCTATTATTTTAATTGATTCTATCGTGCGAACTTGAAACACTTAGGGTTAAAATATTAAGTAGATAATATTAAATAATCCCTTTAGGATGTATCGTTCGAGATTTCAAATGGACGACCGTAAATTGTCCACGTTGCGTGCACTTGCCCGAAGCTAATCGAAAATGTAGCACGAGTGGCACTAATTGTATCGCTTTTAATTCGAATTGCATAACGGACCGTGCTCGAATGGTAGTCGAACATGAATCTCGTCTTTGAACATGACTCAGGAAAGGCCGACTTCCGTGTGCACACGGTAAGGTCTCGGGGAAAATCGATAGTCGCATTTCGCGCATTATTGCGAAGTTAATTAGTGATCCGTGAAAAATATTATCGATGAAAACACGCTGCCGGGAAGTTCGATATTAATTAAAAGACATTTCGTAAAGCATCTTGACTCGTCATACGAGCCACGATTATTTTCTTTACAAATTCAATGAGATCACTTAGGATCGAGCGTTTGTTCGAGTTAAAATAAACCAAGGTAGTGGAGCGTTCTAGACCTTTAAACCGTAAGACTTCGTGCTTTGCACGAAAGAGAGTGCCACGACGTCTAAGCGGCGATTAGCAAGAATTCTGCATAATTGCTCGGTTGATTAGTGGCCCTTTGTTAGTCTCACTCGAAGGTAGGAAAAAAAGAGAGCGCGTTGCGCGAAGAAACTCGTTGCGCGTGAAGGGAGATCCCGTAAGTGGAAGTAAAAAATGGCGACGTAGGTACGGGTCAATCTACTAGGAGCGTTAAAAGTGGGTCATTTCGACATGGCACGTTGCCAATGCTCTCGCTCGCGCGAGCCGTCTTCGTTTCTGCCGCAGTGTGGAAAGCTCACCCTCGAGCCTGCCTTGAATGAACGCGACTTTCGAGCTTCGCGCGTATACGCGCACGTGGACGTGTGTACGCGTTTAACCACCGATCCTGCACACGATCAGCAGGATCTTTTATTTCCGAGTCAATTTTTCCTCTTTTCAACAAATTTTCTATAAGAATCTATCGCCGAAACGAATCACGTTTCTATAAATCCAGTTTTTTTATTGCATACATTCTAATAACCAATTAACAAACGCTCCAGGCTTTTCGTATCACCTTCTTTTCTTTCAATTATATTGGTATACCTACTTCGATATAACAATACGACTCGTTATCGCGATACGAACGCTACGCGTTCATCGTACGTTAATTAAAATAGATTTTAATTCGATTTCGATGCGAGATTGTATTTTACACGGAACGAGAAATATGGATTGTTATATATATATTTCCTTTCTTTCTTTCTTTCTGTGTCCGTTCAAAATCAATGTCCCCAATCAGGAGAGTACACGAGAGAGTATTAAGCGGTCGTGCATAAATATTCGTAGATTACGTGATAACGAGTCAGATATCTATTCAAAGTTTGATAGCTTTATAGTTGACTAACACGCGAAAAAGTAGCTGTCGGTAGTCCTGCTAATCTTCGTTCGGCTGCTCGACATTTTTTTGACGATACAGTAGGTATTCAAACGTTTCATTAATCTTATCGTTAAGGATAACGACCGAGCTCATTAACCATTGGCTTTGAAATTCGCGATCGACCGTAAATATTTTCTCGTAGCTGATCTCGTAAGAAAGTTTCGACTCTTCGAGGAAGTAGAAGCTCCTTTCCGAAGCTTTTAAGCGATTATCCGCGAACGTAGGACGATCTATTTTTCTCGTCGGAACGATATTTAGCGAAACGAACGAATCGTGAAATTAAAGACCTTTGCGGCTATAACGTATCCAGTAGTGACGTCTCGTGCACAAGTTATGGCCCCTTCGAGAGTAGAGGCATTCAAATGAAAAGGAGCATCGAATGCCCGTTTTCTCGAGGTTGGCACGTACTTGCAGGGGTGCTACGTGTTGGATGTCTTCACGGGAATGCCATTTAACGACTCAATGAATTTACAATCCGCGCTCGAACGTAATTAAACTTCGGAAAAGTACACCGACGAGAAAAGTGGTCTTCATCGTTGTTCGTTCCTCGAGAAATTTTATTTATGAAATAATGCCAACAGAGTTTTTTCGAAGGGTAGTAGACGAAGACAACTAATGATAATACTAGTAGTGTTTTTTAATGTTATAGTCATAAAATCATTTGCCTTATGGAGAACTATTAAGCAGAATTGAAAAATATTTCGTGTTTGTCTCGTTTAAAAAATAATAAAAAACACCGATTCACATCTCTCGTCTTCAGCGTTTAACAAATGAATGACGCGAGTTCTCGTCTCTCTTCAATAATCTGTTAACGATCGATTTTTCAACGCGATTTATCCGAATGAACGCGAAACTGGTGCACCCAGTCACCTCGACAATACGTATATACGAGAAGGACGCATAATAACGGTAATGATAAAAAGTACGCTCGGCTGCCATAAAATTGCGTGCAAGCACGAGCTATCGCGAGAAATCGCCGTTTTCACGGCACGCAAGCGTTCTCCGATTATAACGCGACACCCTCTCCTTCCCCCCACCCTTTTTTCTATCCTATCGTAAAATCTGCGTTTCTCGAAATGGCTGAGTAGCGTCCTCGTTGGCACAGATATTACAACGATGGCATATAAAAATAAATATAACCGTATACGTATCTATATCGTACGTAATGCGAAATACGCATTACTCGATAAATAGTGCAACGTCAAAAAGTAGTTTCTCGTCGGTATAAGTGCCAGCGTTTCAATGCAAACGGCACAAAGTAATTGCTTCTTCGCAATAACGCATGCACTTTTGAACCGTAGTACAAGTACGGTCGGATCACTTAAGTTTTCACGCGTTACGGTCTCGCACACGAGTAGATTCTAATTAAAGGTGAGAGACGAGTCAAAGTCGGGATGTTTGCGGAATTCACCCTTGACGCATCGTTTAACGATCTTGAAGCGAATCTTATGAAACTCACGAGATACGGTTTAATCGAAGATTTTCATCTTAATTAAGCCACTTCGAGATGTCGACTCGCGAACTCTCGAATAGCGTTGCGCCGCGGAAGTACCTACGTACTATTTGTATAGTATTCAAATAATTGTCAATACAAAATAAATAGTCCATATTAAGCGAGTATTCGTCAAATTGAATACGAATACGAATATTCAGACATCTCTAGTCTGTAGATACATATGTACTAGGCCTACGCGCACCGAGCATCACAGGCGGACGATGACAGCGCAAATATTTTCCTTCCCGAGAGAACCCTTTTTTCGTGAAGTACCATCCTACGTCACGTCATAAAACGTTGCCAACGACGTACTGCAACTACGCAGGTTGTTTTTTTTTTTTTAATCTCCACGATGGATAATGTTTTCCGAACGAGACGGAACGGTACGCAAATAAATATCTAAGAATGAAAGTTAAGTTACATATAACTTTTTATAGGCACGTAGGTCGAGAAATAACCTTTATTACGATGTATAGAAAAATACAAGGTTTTTTCATAAGGCATATTTCTACCTCGACACGAGTCGCTCGCTCGAAATTGTAAGCAACAGATAGCCCGACACTATTCGATCGGATAAAGATCACTAGGATTTAATTGGCTCTCCCGTTTATTGATATTTTATTAGTAAATTTGAACAAGAAATTAACTTTCTCTCCTGATCGAACTGGAATTAGCCAGATAGAATACGGGCATGCGAGTGTTATTAGAAAAGTTCGTTTACGTGGAAAGTATTTAAATCGACGTAGCCACATTTTGAACGTTTAACGTCACTAACAAGAGCGTTTATTCGCAGGATGTTACACCACATACACAATATATATGTAAATCAGTTCGTGTTTGCACGACGGCAACTAATGGCTTTAAATGCAAAAAGTTATGAGACCTCTGCTCTGTTGATGCATCAAAGGCGTTATATTCCATGAAATACGTGAAGTTTAACAAATTGAAAATCGGAAATCGGTAATTCAGTTTCGTCGGAGTCTGAATTTAATTAAAATTCACGCTTAACGTCAGCGAGGGGAGCATCATATTTTTTCCGTCCCGCAACAAAATTTAATTGTGACTCTTATGCGAGAGTACCGGCAACGTACAATATATACGCGGAATTTCGTGTTTCGCTCGAAGGAAATTTTTGAAACGAAACGCGAGAAAGCGTTTCCTCGAGTTTGAATCACTTGCACGCTTTAGAGAAAGTTAGGCACACGTGCATCCGCAGTGCAGACTGCAGTAACGTTATGTTGAATGCACATCGACCGTTCGTTCACCCCCCTACCTACCTTGTCATTACGAGAACAAAAGAAAATACTGAAAAAGCGGCGAGCAAACAAAATGATACATACTCTACTCCACATAAAATGAAATTAAATTCTATACCGCGAAGTCTCGAGCGATAGATAAAATTTTTACGAAATGAAATAACAAATTTGCTAGACTCCGCGCTTTGACTATGGAAAAAAAGAAAGGGGAGAAAAAACATGAAAATAATTTCAAATGGACGTAACACTTAAAAATTGGAACAAACGTAAGGTTTCTTTTAAATTAGTGCTGTGAAGTTTCTAACCACTGAAACGTGTGTAGAATATCACTGCCCAAGATAATGACTAGGTTCACCGATGACTTCTTTAAAAGTAGAGCAAACTTCGTAGCCTGGTGTGCTACACATTATTTATTTATGGTAAGAAGTTGAACAAACAGGGACAGAGACTTTGATAACCTACGTCGTCTACGGTAATCGCATCTGTAATGTATAAAACTTCTTTTTTCTCCTTTATAATATATTATTGGAAATTTATTATGCCGAGTCGAGCGCATACAACAACGACTAAATACTGTCGGTCTGAAAAACATCGCTTACGACGAAGTTATACATTATATATATTTTGTAAATACCGATCGATGAATTATTTTAACCCTTTAAGAGACTTCGTTCTTCGTTTCTTCGTACCTTCGTATCAACAAGTAGACGCTCGATCGTCCAGTTTCGATCGTTTTCTTTTTACTATTGGTGGTCTCAAAAAACAACAAGGTGAACGAATCCTCGGAGTAACGTTCGACCAAACGTTTACTCATACAACTTGCTCGCAACGAACAACGAAACACGTCTACGTCCACGATGAAGGTATAGACTCGAACACACAGTATTTACGTCGCCTTAGGGTGTGTTTTAATTACAGTACGTCTCTTCATCAAAGAGTGGGATGGAGGCGCGTGTAATTCACTGAAAAGTACGTCCATCGTAATTAAAGTATCCCGACGACCTTCTTTGTCGTACATTTCCAACGTATATTTTCTTGATATCGATTCGCGCGTGTCGTCAACGAGAACGATTGTTTGCGATGTAAGATAAAACGTGAATAGTAAGATCCGACCACAAAATAGGAATCCAAAGAATATATTTACGTTCGAGAAGAAATTCTGAGGCACGAACGGCGCACACGAGTTCATAATACAATACCTACTCTTTGTATCGATCATTCGAGTGTAGAGACACGAAACGAAGTCGGCGGTCCTCGTCAAGGTAATTCTGACACGCACGAACGTTACGAACGTTATACGGATGTAATTTGATCCACGGTAGAAAATTCGCGACACGTATCGTGATGTCAATGAGTCATTGGGAAATGCTCGTGATCTTTAAAGGGGTACGCTTTATGAAAACACGCTGAGTCGTTGCGCCGATAACAGGAATATTATATTTATGTCGTATCGAAAAATCCGGCTCGTTAGAAATAAAGTAGCTTTATCGAGTATCATTCGGACCCTCGAAGACTTCGCGTTGGCCGCTTCCCTTTCGAACTAATAGGCAACCTCTTCGGCTGTATATTTCTTACTTTCATCTTCAAAGGAACCTTACGGAAGAGAGTCAAACATTTTTACGACGAGTAAGATTCATTAGTGGAGATTCTTCGAGACGTATATTGAAACGATTGACCCAGTATCTATTATACGCAAAGACTCGGTAGAAAATTACGCTTTGACGTGCTCGGAAAAAGATTTACAAGAATACAATCGGTACTGGGTATATAGCATAAAGTTATGTTACAAACGATTTACATCGATGCGCGAACCTTGCTCGACTTTTGATCGCGATACGTGGGATAAATTCGCGACACATTTTTGGAGCACGGTCGCATACTAATTTATGCATCACGCGTAGTTATGCCGCAGCATGAGTCCGTCCTACCTGCTGCTCTTGTTTCGACATACTCGACGTACAATCGACACGGGTTTTGTTTAGCGTCAACTTGGCACGAGGCCACTCTCGATATCGGAGTAATACGATGCAACGATATCAAACATAACGCGAAGGGTTAGGTTTAGGATTTAAAGAGCATTCCTACAAATCGTAGTTAAGTTAACCATCCGCTAAGGAAGACAAATTTTACAGGAGAGACGGGCGAGAGCAAAGTAAGTTTTAAAGAACGGCTCTTTGCTATATTTACGGTAATCCTCGGTGAAGCCCGCCCGGAATACATTTCACCGTTTAATAGACGCAAAGCCCTCGGCTCTCGAGGAGAAACGAATCGAACCTTATGAAGACGAATCACCCTATTCGCGGACTTACAGTCAACCTCCAACATTCGTTCGTTTGTCGGAGGGTAAATGCCGTTCGATCGCAATTTACCGAAGCGAAAAAAGGAAAGAAACGAAGGGACTCGCTGTACCATACGGTTTTGCACGCACGAAAATATAGAACCGCCATAGGTAGAGACACGACCCCGTTTTCGTAGACATACGTCGCTTTCGCACGCGAATCAATCAAAACCTAGCGCGTTTACTCGCTGCTGCGTGTCATCCGAACGCGGAGCGTAACGCGAGTCGATTTACTTCGACCAAGCAAACGAAGGAAAATCGTGTCTCGCAATGCGATCGAATGTATCGCGTTGAAGCGATCATAAATCGAGGAGTAAATACGACATAGCGATGCGCGATAAGGAATCTCGATAAATCACTTCCAGCTGGGGTTAGCTGGGGTAAAAGCATCGCGACGTTGACCCTCGATCGACGTTCGTGATATTTTGCGTTGAAGTTGCAGGGAAAATTCCAACGATGATGCGCACGATGAAGAGAAGGGAGTACGAATTTTTGACCGACTTTAAAAAAGGAAGAGGTTACTCGATTCGATATGGGGCGACGTTGCTTTTT
>JAIFRP010004413.1:914319-924699 GCA_032403825.1 Odynerus spinipes
TTTTTTTAACAAACAAGATAGAGTGCATAACAGACATACATCTCAGCTTACGCGGCGTGCACCGTATGGCAGTGCATGGCGAAACGTTATGAAATATAATAGAAGAACATGCATAATATAGATTACGATTTCATACGATTTTTTAAGATAACATCGAAAAAGATTGCATCGATTTAAAAAGCGTATAAACGCTCGATACAGGCATGAATTATGTCGTGAAGAAAAAAAAAAGAAGTGCAATGTTGCTGCGACGAAGCGGAGGAAAATGAACTCACCTTCGATTGTGGTCGATTCAGGTGAATCCGGCAGGCCGAGGGCCGGTCGGTCGAGAGCGATCAGAAAGCAGGAAGCGATGGCGCAAATCAGGTGCATATTTAAACTCCACATCCTGACGTAGGACGGAGAGCAGGTCGACGTCGTCGCCAAGCGAGCCGGCGACGACGGCTTGCCGAAGTTCGAACGCATTGTCATCTCTCTTTCTCCCTCTTTCTCTTTCTACCCTCAGCGGTGACACTTTACGCAGCGCTTTTTCGCTCACACACACACACACACACACGCGCACACACACCCACGCTCGCTCTTACACACACACGCACTCTCTCTTTCTCTCTCCCTACTCTCACTCACTCTCGCTCGTTCGCTCTCTCTCTCTCTCTCTCTCTCTCTCTCTCTCTCTCTTACTCTCGAGCCCTGTGCAAGCCACACACTCGCACCTGCACCCTACGCGCCTCTCGCAACACGCACCCGCGGCCGCACCTGCACGCGACGCAGGTTAAGACCGCCGTATCTACTTCCGGTATCACATCTCCGACCGATCAGAGCGCGTGCGATCGATCATGCGCATTCTTCCTAACTGCCACCGCGAGAGCCGACTGACACGTACTGCTCCGAGCGAACTTCCACCCCCACCGCTTGCCGTATATGCTACCACCTACTATCCACCCTTCCTCCTTCTCTCCCTCTCTCCCTTTTTCTCCTTCTTCTTCTTCCTCCTCTTTATTTTGTCTTTTTTCCTTCCTCGCTGGCGTCTTCTTCAGCTTCCTCTTTCTCCTCCTTCGCCTCCACCCCTATTTCTTTTGGGCCAGCAGCAGATACAAGCAATACGATAGAAATATAGACAGAGCGAGAGAGAGAGAGAGAGAGAGAGGGGGGGAGAGAGAATGAGAAAAGCGACGTTCGGAGGAGGCGAGAAGAACACCTTCTTCGCCTCGTCGAAGATTCAACGATGACCCGCCAGAAGGACCCACGCGTGTGCGCCGCCGCCGCTGCCGTTGCTTGCTTGCTGTACGCTCGAGTAGCGCGACTAGACGACGCGAGTATCGGTGTGCGCCTGAGTAAAGCGCATGCAACGACCGGCCACCACCACTACCGCCACCAACGACGACGACGACGACGACGACGACGACGACGACGACGACGATGCCGAGAGGTGGACGACGTCGCGGCGCCGGGGCGCCGGCGTCCTGCGCAATACAACACCGTCACCCGTTTCTCCTACGCTGATATGGTGACGCTGCTGCTGCTGCTGCTGCTGCTCCTATTACTCCTACTACTCCGTAACTCTAGCGCTTTTCATCCCCCTCTCGCACCTCCGAATCTACCCTCGACCTTTACCTCCTCTTCAACCCTTTGAAAACTACTCCAATCTAACTTTTCCATCGGTTCCGACTCGTCTTTCGAACTCGACGATCGTTCGGGGGTATGCGCGAACGATCGCATTGAACCAAAATTTCGACTAAATCGATCGGCTCTCTTTCTTTCTTTAGCGAGTCATATGCAAGCGCGCGCAGCTTCTTTGAAACCTTAGCTATTCGTTCGTGTTAGATTTTTGGCACTTGCTTTAAAAATTTCTTCTCCCAACGATAACTAATGTTCGCCAAATCGAGGAAACGGAAATTTATTGAATTCGTGAAACGCAGAATTCTAGGAGCAGAACGAGCAATTATGATCTATTAACGACAAGTGGATTCTTTGTGAATTTAGCCCTAGATAACTAAATTATCCTGCGAGGTGTCAAGCTGACGTTTTAAGTGTTTTTCGTTTAACGAGAAAAGTATTTTATTTCATAAAGAAATTTCTTAAAGTATTAACTTCGTCGTTTTGACGAACGTTTAGTTATCTAGGGTTAAACGAGCTACCTAACAAAGCAAACACCTTAAACAGCGTTCGTGGCACAAAACTTGATAGTTCACAATGAACTAGATCGAGTACCCAGACTGGTATGTATGCGTTGCGAAAATAAGAACGCTTTTGGGAATAGGTTTCCGCGTAGAAGGAACTACTAGTTTTTTTTCACGTCGTAATACTCTCTCACAAGCGTGGCACACTTTTACCTGCCGGTGGGATCTTACGCAACGTCCCCTCGATCCTTTTTCCATTAACGGGAATCGTACTACGTACAGTAAAACCCTTTTCAACGACGATGAGTGAAAAAGTTCGTTCGTCGATCCACCTCGCAGCGTGCAGTCCAGTTCGCTGGGGCACTAATGGCGAAAGGAGTCCCGCTAAAATCGCACTCCCATCGATCGTTGTGCAACTTCGAGCTACGAGTCGAATACCTTCGCCATATGTACGACGCCGTACCCCCGGGCTATAATCTCCCCCTTTTTTTTTACATTTCGTTCCTTTTCTTATCGAGATCAAAGCAAGTATCCTGGTTAAAGTTGCGTGCCCCGAGAGCGCATCGAATTATCTTTCGCGTTCGTTCGATCGATCGATCCTTACGCAACCGCGTCTCTTGGGACATGGTGCTGTCCCGCAGCGGTTATCCAGCTCGTGTGTCTTTGAAAGAATTTAATGGGACTTATATAATCCCGTGAGCGAAACGACACTGTCCTTTTAGTATCTTGTTATTAAATTTATTAGTGAATCAGTTAAGTAAAACTATAAAAACATGCGTGTTAAAACGCTCGGCACCGTTCTTATGGAATCGATCGATTTTAATGTCGATTCTCTTATCGACAAGATGAACATGGAGGTATCGTTTGTGTGCTTGCTTCATCACCAACGAGATTGTCGAGATACACCGGAATTATCGAACTAGGAATCCTGAAAATGAAAAAAAAAATTAACAACATATATGTTACGTGCATATGCACGTGTGTGATACTTACGAGTAAATAATTTTTCATTATACCACTCGTGCCACCAAGTCCGACCAAAATATTGCGTATTCTTTTAGAACGGTACCGCTGAAAGGGAAAGCTGAATTAGGCTATGTTTTCATTAAATAATATTTACATGATTACAAAATCGTGTTAATTATTGATTATTATAAATCGACTTATACCACTTTCAGTAAAAACATTTATGTATTAACATTTATAGTGAAATTTTTTTTTGACGAATCTATAAGGATATTGTATTGTATTGGTTTTTTTTTATTAATAATATAGAAGAAAGTTACCCATGCTTAGCTGAAACTAGTCTTAACTCATTTTTTTTCAACATTGAGCTTATATCAATTTCCAAAAAGGCTTATATATAGGTACACATATGTATATGGGTACATGCCCGTGTCTTTTCTCATTCATTTTTATTTTAGGTTCGCGCTAGCAGCCGTTGCGTATTTCCATTGACTCCGCAGACAAATGGACAATTCAATTTCTATTCAATCCGAAATAGCGAGACCTACGGGCACCCTACGGACGAAACAACTCGGCCGGCACCTTTCGGTCGAGCGGCTAAACTTTCTAAGCCGTAATATACGATGAAAATTTGCAGGACCGTTCGCAAGCTCCGCGAAGCGATAAACGCGAGCACGTATCTCCATTTACGGGCGTTGGTGTAGTAAGATTAATTATTTCCAGTGACGAGTGATGTACAATCGACCTACACGTGTGTCTACGTGTCGATAGAAACAGTTACCATTTTCACGGTCTATACTTAATAGTTAGCGAATCCTAATTACGCAACAGAAGATCTTCGATGACGCGTAATTAAATACGATTCACTAAAAAACGAAAAAAAAAATATTAAAAAAAAGAGAGAGAGAGAGACATTCCGTGACCTCTCGTAATCACGGTATTGCGTTAACTCCGTCTATGTTGTGTTGTCGGTATGTTAATCATACGCACACGGTAGACTTTCTAAATGCTTTTATATACACATATACGACAACGTCTCATAACGTACGATCTTTGACCACGCAGAAGACGAAGTGAGCGGAACTAATATCCGTGTGCGCCGGTTCCTCCGATATGAAAATAGTATTTATCCTTTGTCAATAATGAAAAAGTTTCCCTTCTCATGGAAAATTATAAGTTCGTAGAGAACGGAAAGCACTGGTCTTGTGTGTATTTTGTGTCTGATCATATTCCCCATTACTACTATTTACGAGGCTAACCTTCCAACGCGCGTTGCTTGCAGCGGCTGCTTCTTCATAGACATTTCTACTGCCGTGCCAACAAACTTTGCACTCAAGGAACGCAGCGACGTGTATGTATGTACGTGAATAGTTCATTTTCATTTATTTTTCATTCGTCTTCGCCACACATAAAAATTAAAATTCGACGCTGTATGGAGTCATATTTCTTACGTAACGTAAGCCGGTATTATAATAAGAAGCTAAACTAAAAGTCAGTCATAGAAAACGGTCCTTTGTCGAGAGTTAATCTGGCTTACGTTGCTCGGACTCCTTATTCAATCTTCGAGTTACTTTGATAATGAAGAACTTGGGGAAAAATGATACGAGCTAATGTAATTCCGACGGCTCAGCGGTCTTACGTAATCTTCATTAATTAAGGAAAAATCTTTTAATTCCTCTTCGTGCATCCCTTCCTCGTAACCCGATTTATTCAAGATGGTCGCTTATCGCTTTAAAAGTGGGTATTTCTAAAGAGAATCTTTCTAGTTCGCTTTTAGCAAAGAAAGAGAAAACTTTTTGTATGTACTTACGTGAAGTAAACCTTGCCTCGAGCATTCGGTGGTGCGTTCCAAATAAGAGTAGCTTCTTGTTTCTCGCGCGGATCCGCGTGCGTTACTGCACTGCACTCAGGGTGGGTATTCGTATTCGGTGTTTGTGCCCAAGAACCGATCCAAGCATTTGTATCAGCATCGCGTGCTTGCAGGAAAAATCCTTTGAACGGCGAGCCACTAATAGTTACTGAAAACACAGTCGAAGAGTCGAAAAGCGATTAAATTTATCTCGTATAGATACTATCATAGCGTAAGTCAATGTTAACGCGTTGAATGCTGTAAGGTTGGAGGGGGGGGGGCAAGAAGCAGAAAAGCGCAACATCAAACCGCGATCCAGGAACAAAGGTGTCAACTTGCACGTTTGCCCACATATAATTCGAAATTAAAATACGTAGCCGCGTTCGACATTTATACATACCAGTAATTTGTGATCCTGGAACATACTCGGCCGCTGAAGCTATCAATGTGTAAGGATTCTTATTCAACGGTTGACTACGTGCATCACCGTGATAAGGTTGATTTGGTCGTGGTTTGACGCACGCATCGACCGGAGCACCATCGGGAAAACCGGAAACGAGAATCGAAGAGCACAGGATCACCGACACCGTGGAAATTAGACACCTGGGCAAACTCATCATCGTAGGATCTTTGTGACCTTTCGAAAGGATTAAGATTTCATGTAGTCGAAAATAAAGATGATTTTTTTGAACGAAGTGGAATGTAAAAATAAAACAGTCATTTTTAACGATTAGACACTTACTTTACAAAAAGAGAAAAAATCTAGAGTCTCGCTTCTCGATACCGCTTGTCCTCCTGAGAGAGGTGCGCGAAAGAAACTGCAATGATCGATCTCTTGCGAGTAAGTCAAATGTCAGTGGGATCCCACCATTCAAAGGTAAAGGTGGACTCAATCCGCTTTTGCGAATCGTTACTTTCACTCTCGACCCTTCCTCCACGTTGTGGTCCGAGCTCGTTACTTTACTTGTTTTGCTCAAATAAACGAAAAAATAATTTTTTTTTTAACGCTACGAGCCATACCGACCTATTTGCATAAAATTCGTAGTATTTTTGTATATTTCGTAAAATGATGTAATTCATTAAGCGTATAAAAATTATGTTGTTGCAACAATTGGAATTATTACATAATGCATTCGAGCACAGAATTCTCTAAATGCAAAAGCTAACTGGACCCTTTCACTGTTGAATGTCAACTCGCTGCGTTGCACCTTTATATTTCCATACGAATCGTTGTACGGTCTGAATATATTTGATGACCGGTCTATATTATTGACGTATTTAATGTAGGCACGCACCTTTCCAATAGGTAGATTTATTGTATACCATAATATTCTTTTAAAGATTAGCCTAGCACGTCCGACAGACGTTTACGTAACAATAAAGGGCAATACAGTTAAATTAGCAATTAACTTATTATAGAGCTTTTAATAGTACATTTTGGTCACTACATTAATCTCGATACAATTGTATGGGTAATCGCATATTATGTTGTGGTCCTTTTGCGTTTACCTTTTTTATTTTATATTGTTTGAAAAATATGTGTATGTATATCAAATTATTGTATAGAAAGTAATAATAAAGAAGACGGTAAAGAGTAGCCAATTCTTGTTTTATAGTAAACGTATTGCGATTATTATCGATATGATATTTTATAATCTCACATAAAAAATACAATAATTGTATAATAAATAATAATAGAAATATATCACAGAATTAAAATCGGCTTATGATACATAATGTACAAATTAAAATAAAAATGTTTTAATATGTCGACTGCAATCGTTTAAAATTATCGTTATATTAACATTTGTTACTTTGTTTAAATCGATGTTCGAAACTATTCATTTTGTATATTGAAAACGTACATCCCTGAGAATATAGTTTATAGTTCACATTCTAAAAATACAGCTTATTTTTTATTGTCACAGGAATTAGAGATTATGTGTGGTAATTTCAGCTTACATTATGGCATAACCATAAGTATAATGACATGTCGGTAACACTTTTGATATATACATAGACAAAATAGTTAGTTGAACAGTATGTACACCATTTATGTAACTATAAAAATTAAACTATCTCAACTTTGAAAATCATATATTCATCTTCGGTGCGTTAGAATATAAATAATTTAATATGTATACAAGTTTCATTCGACTCTTTCACCAAACGAATTCCGCAAATTTGTTTGTACAAATTATCGAATATCATAAGCATATGTCTAATATGTCTTCAACTTGGGATAGATTATTTCATATTTTATAAAATATGTGTTTGAGTTTCAGACTCTTAATACAAATGCATACAAAACACTGTTGTCAATTTCTTGTTACAACGGCGTGCATATTTGATGCCCGTTCATTTACCACATCACTGAAAATATACTATTGTACATACGTAACACAGCTTACTTTTGTGTTGTGTATATCTAAATCTACTACAATAATTTTAAGGAAAAGTTTCAATCAGACTTAAGTGATGCAGACGAGCACTTATTATTTTCTATAAGCTCAATCGCACACGGCCGCGGGAACCACCCTCGTACTCGTTTTACTGGAACATCGCCTACGGTCTTTTGCTCCTTTTCTCCAAATAACCAGTACCTATAATAATTAATTTGTTTATTTACAACAAAAACACTCTTCTATCTTTAAGTAATTATAACAATAAACATTCCAATTTCAATTTCGTTTAAATGAAAGAATACCTTCGCCATCGTGTGACGATCACGATATCTCCTAGATTCAGTTTAATTCGTGTTTCATCTGTATAAGGAGGATGACATAGTACACCAAAACCATATCGAATTGGTAACCAAGAACCAGAGGATGGTTCTATGATTCTATATCTGCGTGCTCTTCTTCGTTTATCCATTTTTTGTGCTAACTGCTCCCTCTAAAATTAAAATTTTTGCAATGTAAATATAATTATATTGAAAATATATTAAAAAATAGGTTACACATTACCGTTAATGTATACTGATCACAATCATCTATTACAGACCAATGTATACCGTCGCCAATGGGAGAACAGTCCCATGTAAGAACTTGTTTCATATTAAAAAACCATCCCTTGGAATATGGATGAACAAATTTAGTGCCTGTACCGAGTCTACGATAATGTGCCTTTTCCAATATCCAATCCTCTATTTCTGTTCTATTTTTTAAAATAGCTGTCATCTGGTAATTGTATAAATAAATTCATAAATGAGGTATATATAGTTAATATAATAATAAGTAATAATAATATATAGGAAATATATGGTTTTTACATACTTGAAAATAAAGTAACATTCCCACTGTAAGAACCACACCAATTGATAAGCCAATAGTGAAAACAACTAAAACCAAAGTTAGAACAGAAGGTGGTGGAAATGATATAGGTTTTAATGATAATACAGTTACAACCCAAGAAATTAATATGATAGTGGAAACAAAACATCCGCTAACTGCGCTTGCTAAAAATGCCGTAAAGTGTCCATGATTAAAATGACCAACACAATTATTTATCCATGGACAATGGTGATCCATTTTCATGACACACCGGCCACCTAAAAATGATGCAATAAAATTTTGTATTTGTGCATCAAATAATTATTTACATTATCGATGAAAAAAAAACTTACATTTCCTACAGTGATGAGACCTAGGTGCTTTATATCCTTGACAAACGGTACAGTATTGCAAAAATTGAACATCTGTGGCTTTATCCTAATAAATACAAAATATACAATTTTCTGAAAATTTCCTTTAGTTTTTAGTTGTTATAATGTATTACCGGCATCCATTTGAGTGGCAAAAAGCCAGGACCCTCAGAAATTGCACTAATGAAATGGAAAAGAGTAGATCCGCTAAGAAAAAAAAATAGACAAAAATTTGCTGCTGCCCAAAAACTTTCTTGAGGTGGCCACCATTGTCTGCTACAATGTATCGTCATTAATGTAATAATCTTAATGATTCCTGAAAAAGAGATCAATAAAAAAGATAAGATGTTGATCACTTATGATTTTTATACAAAGGATTTGAATCTCCCGCGGAAAGAGATCGAATGCATTCGAAATGAAATGGGCGGAGTCTAACAACATCGTTGTTATAAATATTACAATCACATTACTGAAATATATTAATAGTCAACAAACTATACAAGTCTGTGTTACTTTCAAATTGTCCAGTGTACCGATTGTAGTATCAATTAAAAAACATTATTCAGAAGAATTATCGAAGATAGCAGACATACCTAAAGCAGTGAGTGGTCCCCAATGACATATTTTCTTTAACGGACCGGTGCACATATTGTTATAATATCATTAAAATGGAGTTATAAATGCCTTATAAATAATACGTTATTGCATGAGAGTCAGCAAAACGTGTACATCAAAGCTCTAGAAATAATCCTCTCGAAACAACGCATTCCAATTCAATTTACGGTCTACGAGGTTGGCGGTACCGTACTCTACAGCTTCAGACCGTTCGTAGACGATAAAATATGGCGCTGAATTTAAAATATCAATCCATCATTTGTGTGATATAAATATAACATTTATTCAACAGTGTACATTATTCAAACAAAAAAGAGGGAATTATTTGTTCGTATCAGTTACAAGCATTGTCTTTAAATATTTTCTATATTTAATGTTGCTTTGTTTTGTTTTTTCAACAACAACAAAAACACGAATAAGTGAATTTATTGTAGAGTCTACAATGCAGACAATTAATAAACTATTAGCGATATTAAATCGTAAGCGTCGCTTGTACTAAAATCAGGTTTTGTTCAAATGTTCATGTTACATTACAATGGAAATAATCATATCTATCAGCACAAGTTGTACAATTACTATATCAAAATACAATTTGTCACAAGTACTGTACACCAATACCAAATTGAAACTGTCGCAATACATCACTCCTTAGGAAAAGCAAAGGCATTATTACGTTTAATTCAATCCTTGCAGCATCTCCAAGCTTCATTGCAATACCTCCTCCAACAGAACAACGAACATTTTCCGTGAATATCTTCATATTTTCTTTATAACTATTAGCTGAAAAAGAAGTATAACATTTACAGACTTTTAATACTTCCTATAATAAGAATTATGCATATACATCTATCATAAATAAAATCTTACCAAGCTTGACTGTAAAATTGGATAGATTACCACCATTAACAAAACCATGTAGTTTAAATAAATCACCAAAACCATTACGACCTGGCCTGAATGGAAGGGGTGTGTAAACATGTAGAGCAGCTGCCCAGTACATATCACCACCTATAGCATTACCTTCATTACGTGGGCCACAGCCTCTTATGTCAAAACCTCTAACACCTAAAGGACTACCCAAGAAAAAGTGATCGATAATACTTATTTTCATATTATTATTAATACTTCTTAACAATCCTGCTTGAGCACCCAGTTGGAACGTCTACATTAAATAAAAATATCTATAA
>JAIFRP010004413.1:924755-947527 GCA_032403825.1 Odynerus spinipes
ACTAACAAGATACTTATGTGGTGACCAATTACTCTGCATAACAAGCTCATTTTTTATAAATCCAATGTCTCCACCTAAGCCTGCAACTTCGCTTGAGAACTGGACAAAACTTCCTCTAGTTGGAAATACTGAAGCATCCCTTTTATCAAGTAAGCAAATGTGTCTTAAAGCGGATTTTAAGCTTGGACCACATTGTTCACGAACACTAAATGATGCCTGTTTAGAGCAACTCATTTGTCTGAATGATGCTTCATACTGAAAATTGTGTTTTAATGTATTTATTGTTCCAGAATTGCAAGCTATATCCAGCAAAAAACCATTATCTCTTTCTATATACCCAGACCATGGAAAATCAGCAGATGTGCTGTACAAGGTACCTGTTAACCTGTCGTTTATTTTACATTAATAACTTTTGTATATAATGTGCAAAATGCAATTATTTTAATATACTTACACTGTATGCAACCGGTCATCTATAAGTGGTTTAATGGCTGAAATATTTATATTGGTTGAACTTTTATTGCCATATGAATATTCTACTTGTATTTTCTCTCCTCTTCCAAAGATATTGGGTGCCTTTGCTCCAATAATAACAGATCCTTCATTATTACCAACCATTGTGTTTATAGCACCCACTATACGTTTCATCTCTCGAACGGTAAAAGTAACCTGATTACACCCACAAATTATAAATTTAAACTTACACGCATGTACATATGGGTATCTACAGATTCTTTTTTGCAGATTCATATGTATTTTTACAATCAAACGTTAAGTCGAAGAATTTATCATAATTATACTTTAAATGAAATTTCAATCTGAGAAATTACTTATTCTTTGTTGAATTAGTGTAATTATATAGACCCACTTCTACACCTTCTGGGGTAGCATTAGGACCTTCACTTATATCAATATAGACTCCAATATCCTTAAAGCATTCCAAAGCTTCCAATTTCCCTCGTACTTTGTGAGCGCGCACAATAACTTCTTGAAAATCATGGGCATTAAAGAGTTCTGCAACTTGTGTTTTTACTATGTCATCCTTTGTACGGTCAAGTCCATCGACATGTATTTTATCAACACGTGCCTATTAAATAGTAAAATGATAATTCATTGATATAATAAATAGGTAGTGTAATTATATTGTAACAATGTAACATTCATATGATTTCAACTTACTTTTATTGTTTGAAAATCAATTACTTTTGTTTGCATCTGTTGCTGCTTTTTAGTGATTTCTTGTTCTTTATTAAAATAATCAGACTGAAACAAAAATGTTATTATAAATTACTTATAATCTGTAGAAATGTAAAATAACATTATTACTTGGAATGTAATAAATTTAAATTACATTGAAAATTAACTTTAACAGAATTTTGTTGAAATACGATTAAAGAGAAATTTTTAAGTATTTTCTTGTTATTAAAAATATTATTAAATTAAACTTACATCTTTTAATTCATCTTGTTTTTTATATGAATGTTTATTTTTAAAATGTTGATCCATGTTTTTTGAAGTACCCTGATCCTGTAAAATGTTAAAACAGCATTATGAAGCAGTAATATAAATGACTTATAAATCATCATACCTTAATTTAGAGCAACATTTTGGTTAAAAACAGATACATTTATATATGCCTTATGCGTCAAACTTTATATTGTTTACATACTATATATTAGAAGCATATTAAAAAAATATAAATCCAGTCTTAGAAATAACAACTACATGTAGACTAACAATTTGTCTTCTAGGTTATGTGATGTCTGAATTAATATATTACATTTACCTTGGCATAAACCGTTCCCATTTTTTTCTTTCCTTTAACTCGATTTATAAGAATCGCGAGCAGTAAAAATTAAATTTTTATAGACGTTTATGTGTATAATGGTATTTATAAAAACACGTCTCGAATTTTTTAAATTAAGCACAGGATGAACGAGAGCCCATGCTGCCAATCTTCATCAGTATAGACAGCCGCTAAATGTAAAAAGTCATAGGCATTACATCACATGTAAAAATAAATTTTCAAAAGTTGTTTTACACCTTATTACCATGTTAATAAAGTCGAATAAAATTGAAACTCGGCAAAATAAATTTAAAAAATGATTATTACCTTGTGTTATCAAAGCAATATAAGAATATATAAATGCAACAAATTATTATATGAACAGTAATATTATAAGATTTATGGATATCTCTTCCATTTTTTATTCTTATTTTTTTAGACACAACTGCAGGGAGTTCCTTTATTTTAACATATAAAATGTGGCAAACCTGATTTACGTATTAGCATTACTGTGCACTATACAGCAGTTGTTCTATATGAATTGGTCTAGTGTGTGACTGCAATTACAAAGTGTGGCTTGTTAAAGTTTGTACGGTAGACTGTAAAAGCGTATGAAATATGTCGTTAATAAGGGTATTACTGGATTATACTTTTGGGCCACGTCTTTTTAAGGTTTACGAAGTCACAACTATTGGACGTCTTGTTGATGTAATTATAATATTTATCTATTGTATTTACTTATATGTTTTTGAGGTTATGAACATTTTAATTTACAGAAATCATATGAACCAAAAGTATTAGAACGATGGAGTGATCGGGTAGTCATTTCGGTGAGTTCAATAAATAGTCTTTTTGCAATTTTGCACAAAATGTCAAAAACTGAATTTGTTTCATTTATATTTAATAGATTAATATTGTATATCATATCCAGCTATGTGTAAGCATTAAATGTAACAGATTTCAAAATCTATTTGTAATTTATATTTATATCTATTTTATGTTGCAATAATAACTTATTAAAGAAATAATATAAAAGTAATATTATAGAGCTAATTTAACTTCTTAAATAAATGATTTTGAAACCTTGTTTATATGAATTTTTTATTTACTTTTTCAGTTCACTGCAGTATGGTCTATAAGCTCATATGCCTTTGTACTTGCTGCTACATACATGTATCATCATAGCTATTCTGCAATGGATATTGTATATTGCTTAAGTAAAGTTGCAGCTAGCGCAGGTGTAATTTTAATTGCTTCACTAGCAATACGTGGTTGTTCCAGAGCTAATAATCCGATGTATTTGAAATTTATAAAAAAATTAAGAGATGCTTATGTAAATTATAATGAGACAACAAAACAAGAATTATGCAAATATGATTTTGAATTTTGGGCTTGGCCTGTAGATTTTAATATCTATACTTTAGGAAGGTAAGAATTTAACAGCAAAATGTACACCTATTGATAAACATTTCTAATAATACTAATTTTTGTATAATATATGAAATTGCATTTTTAAATAGAGAAAAGAATAGAAAAAAATTAAGATTGGAGGAAGTAAGATCCAATGATCGAATAAGGACAGTCCTATCTTATATTGTAGCATATACTTTTGCTATCAAACTCATATATCCTGGCAGTGTCTCTGTTATTAATTGGGCATTACGTAAGTTAAAAATTTCAATGTGAAGTTTATTTTGTTAATAATGGTTTTTTTATAGATCCAATGCTACTAAAGGGAAGAGTGGATTTGATCAAACAAGGAGCAGAAAGATATAAACTAATAACTTGTGATAAAAATGAAATTGATACAATATTTATTGATCAGAGGAAAAAGTAATATAAATCTTTTTCCTCTGCAGATACTTATTTAGTATAGCAGATACTCTGCAAATATCTAGTTGTTATTATTATTATTATTATTATTAAATGTTATTTCTTCCAGAACTTCTAACGGTGACATACTTGTTATTACATGCGAAGGAAATTGTGGGTTTTATGAAACTGGTATTATAACTACACCTTTAAATAAAGGCTATTCAGTCTTAGGATGGAATCATCCAGGTTTTGGTGGCAGTACTGTAAGTATCATGCTTGCAAATGAGTGAGCTAGAAATCAAACTTTAGTAGACACATCCGTCGAGAAGAATTGCTATTACTCATATGTTAATGTTACCCTTAACATAAAACTTATAATTAATTTTAGTTCTTAACAGTTGAATAAATATAAAAAAATAACTTAAAATAGAATATATTATACATAGTTGTAGTAATGGCAAGACTTCTTCGGCCAACCTATATTCATATATGAGTAACAGTAAGACATCAAACTGACCACAAAGGGTGCACCATATCCGGTACAAGAGGAAAATGCTATTGACTGTATAATGCAATTTGCAAAGCATCATTTAACATTCCCTGAGAGCAGAATAATACTTTATGGATGGAGCATTGGCGGATATACAGCCACTTGGGCTGCTATGAATTATCCATCTGTTAAAAGCTTGGTAATTATAATTTTAATTTGTTTTTTCAATTTATTTAATATTAAATAAATTTTTATAACTTGTTGCAAAAAACTTGTTGTAGGTATTGGATGCTACCTTTGATGATATACTTCCATTAGCCATTATGACCATGCCCTCATTGGAAGGATTAGTGCGAAATGTTATTAAATTACATTTTAACTTAAATATAGCAGAACAATTAAATAGGTATAATAATTTAATATCCACCCATTCATATCTTTGATATCATTGATTATTAATGTACTGATTAATATATATAAAAAGGTATGATGGAACAGTGTTGTTAATAAGAAGAACAGATGATGAAATTGTGTGTACACCAGCTAATACTTTATCTGGAAATCGTGGCAATGTGCTCCTTACAAAAGTATTGTTAAGACGCTATCCATATCTCTTCTTAGAACCTTCAGAATCAGGAGTAGTTTTAACGAAGTTTCTTTCTGCAAATATTTCTGCAAGAAGTGAGTCAAGCATAAATAGTAATAAAAAATCAAATTTACTAAATATTTATTTTCTTTCAGGGTTAATAACAGAAGCGCTCGAAATCGACGAAAAGCGTTGTTTGAAATTAATAGCAAATGAAATTGAAAAAAATGATGGGATCATAAGTTACCCTTCAACTCTTGGCCAGGATTGTGATGTAAAAATCAAACAACAACTTACTATCTTCTTGGTAATACATGAATTAAATTGAGAAAAAATGGATTAGAAAAAACATACTCTATGTATTCTAATCTTTACACTTTACAGGCAACTATGTATATGAAAGATCAGTCATCGTCACATTGCACTCCTTTATCCATAGATCTCTTTCAACCTGGATGGGATCCAGCATATGCGATTTCTATGAAGTAAACTTTATACCAATGCCATAACGAATTTCAGTTATAGTTTCTGTCTTATGTTAATGAGAGCTTTTAAAAGACATAACTTTTTTAATGTTAAGTTTGAGAAGTACTATTTATTACGTAAAAATTTTAGTTTCGTTTTTTAACGTTTATAAATATACTACTATAAAGTATGCATTTTTATGCATTGTTTGTAGTTCTTACAGTCAGGATATGGATAGACATTATTTTCTCGAGAAAACTGAGGGTATGAAAGTATCAAATACTTTATAAGTTTATCTAAAGATCTATGTTGTATTATTTATGTTACATGTTTAACAAAATTTTGTACATTTAAAAATCAATCTATGATGACTATGACAGTTACCTGTTGCAAAGTTTTTATAACACTTTCTACTTAATATAACCAAATGTTATATGTTAGAATTCTTAAGAAAAAGTTTGAATGTTTCTGAGTCAATGTAATAGTTTAAAAACATTATTTAATATAATTAAAATTATTGGTTTTTATATATCATGTATTATTATCAAAAATATTTATTAGAAGAAATGTTGATATTGAAATGTAAACTTCTTTTTACAGATGTAGCATATTTCATGTGTGATATACAATAGTATTTCTTAAATTACAAGTTTGTATAAAATTGATAAAAATTGTTGTCTACGAAATAATTTGTACAACTTAAGACGCATTTACATGCATTTTCCAAAATTAAAGCAAATTCCTTTGTAAAGGATTACATATAATTATGGAAAATTACATTTGAGATAAAATCTCTGGATGTAGTCCTTTATTTACTGACTCATAAATATAGGCAAATATATGATAAAATTTTCATTAAATATTCCACAATAATTATGTGGTATGGGAACGATTCAGTACATGTCTAAGAGCAAGTTTTGCATCTTGGAAGGGGTCTACTATTTTCGCACGGGTAACTATTACTGGTTTTTCTAAGAAGAACTTTAACGTATCCCTTGTTTGTGGTAAAAAATACTCTCTTTGGCTGACTTTCTCCAGTGCTTTGAAACAACCTTCCAAATTCCAGTCAATCTTTCCAGTACTTTTGTCTTCACTCTACGGTGGAATTTATAATTGTACAATTAAATTTATCAACTTTGACATTTAGTTAGTACTTACCTTTAATAAGCCTAAGTTTACAAGCAAAGCATTGTTCAAAATAGTAATTTGATTATGTTTCACGGCAAATTCAAATAGTTCTGCATACAGAATATCCGTAAGACTTTCTGCTTTTACTCTTACATCGATATATCCACTTCCACATAGAGAAGATACATTCATAATCATTTTCATAAACTCCTCTGTAAATTTGAATTCTGATGGTACGTTATTATCCTTTACCAAATTCTGTAAAATGTAAATTATTCAAATTTAAGTGTTGGAAAGTACATTCAAGAATAATTATAAAAATCTGTCCAGATAATATCAAAGAAATAAGAAGTTTTCTATTTATAAACCATGAAAAACAAACCTTTACATGTTCAACAAAAGGCTGTGCACTCTCATATTTTAATAGCAATAATTTTTCTCCCGTTGGAGATTTCAAAAAATCAGGCAGAGTTACTTTAGTTTCAGCTTTTTTTCCTTGCAAATTTGTTATTAAATCACCATTTTCATTTGTGTGATCTTCATCGACATCTACGTATTCATCGTCATCTTCATCCTCATCCTCATCTTCTTCCTCATCTTCATCTTCTTCGTCTTCGTCGCTTTCATCCTCGTCGCTTTCATCTTCATTCAATGTCCCTAACGAGTCGATACGTTCGCACTGTGTAAGAGACTCGCGCAATATAGCACGGCCTTCTGTTCCAAATGCATTACCATCTAAGAGTAAATTTGCTAATAATTTTTTATCAGCCATTGCTTCGGCAATTGGAGTAGCGCCTCTCGTACGGATTTCATTAAAACTTAAATTCAACTCTGTGAGGGAAGGATGGTTCCCTTTGATCCCTAAAGCTTCTGCTAAAATCAAGCAACCTTTTGTTTTTAATAAACAATCTCCAAGATTAAGATATTCGAGAGCAGGAAAATTTGGTAAAGCTTTGGCAAGAGCTTCTGCTCCTTTCGGTCCCACTGTATTATCATTAAGATTTAAAACACGCAATCCTGGATTAGCGGACAAGCCTTCGGCAAGTGCTATAATCCCTGGATGACATATACCATTTTGAGGCATTGCAACTACTTCTAAGGTAGTTAACTTTTTGAATACACACGCCAAAGCTTCAGCACCTTCGTTTTCTAATCGATTTCTTCCAGCATCAAATACCCTTAATGCTAATTGTGTTCCTAAAATAATATCGCGTGAATAATCCAGAATAATTTATCATGAATTACATGAAATAGTTATAACTTACCATCGCGTGAACTATTGTCATAACAATCCAATAAAGCTTTAGCTAGCATTTTACCTCCAAATATACCAAGCCCATTGTTGTTTAAACGTAATTCACGGAGGGAATAACATGTGTTTGAAATTAAAAGATTCGCCAATCCTTTAACGCCGATCGGACCGAAAGCATTATCGCTCAAGTCTAGTTCTGTAAGACATGTACCAGCCATAGACAAAGCAATACCAAAGTACTCTAAAGCTCTTGGAATTTCTTCCTTGGAACGGCTGGTAAACATATCTTTCCAAAGTGCTCTTTTTAAAAGAGTCCCATTCTTTTTTAATGCTTCTGCCACTGCTTTCGCCGCAAGTGGCCCTAATGTGTTTCCCTCTAGATTTAGAAATTCTAAATGTGGACATTCTTCTATCGCTTTGACCACTTCTATCGCTAATGGATAAAAGTAATATAGAATGTTAATAATACGTATACCAGAGTAGTTTTCTTTTACATCTTCACTTAAATCGCTTGTAATAAATTGAAAATACTATACCATCTTCCTCGGAATCAAGTTTGAGGGACCTTTTAGCAAAGGAAATGCCGGTCTTTTCGGTATTATCCTTTAAAACGTCTTTCAGTTCGGTTAAGTTAAATGAAGACATGATTGCTTCAATGAAGAAACAAGTCCAATGTATGTTGTACACAACTTTGTTATATGTTCACGTTACGTTTTTCACGCACCGTCGCTATAAAACCAAAAATATGTATTAACAAAGATATTCCCGCAAATCGTTACGTTTTTAAAGATTACTCGGCACAAATTCATAAACACGCTGTTCGTTCACGCCAGTAAAACACAAGCGCGGGAATATCCATCGATAAGTGATGCTTCTAAGAACGTATTCTACTGACTTACTTTTATACTGTAAACAAGACAGTGCAATAAATATTAAGAGATGAAAAGTTGCTCAGATTCTTTGGAATATCTACATAAGATTTAGAAATATTTAATATTACCTATTTGAAGCGTATATAAATATATATATACATCTGATCAAGTATTGGGTAAAACAAAATTTTAACGTTTTACACGATTATTCTTAAACAATTTATACCTACTTGGCACAAAAAAAAATACGTTAACAAAGAAATTCAATTTATAACATTTTAAAATTTCTTATAAAGTAACAGAGTAGAACAGCGAATGAAAGAGAGAGTTATAAAGAACTAATCGTTGATTGGTGGATTAATTTTCGGTCTCCTTGCAAGGAATAAATGCAAATTTAGAGCGTCTTGTAAAATTATAGTTTATGGAATTTGTCTCGAAACGTACATGTTATCGATATCGGCCTATCGATATCTCTATGCATCCACAGGGAAAAACAGTTCGGAACAAATTACTGCCCGTAAAGGGAAAGAATGGCAGCGGAACGGCCCAGGGGCAAGAAAACACTTCGCTCCCCATTCTCGCGTAATGCTTTTGTCGAATTTATTCAAAATTTTTCATTTCGTAATTTTATTTCTTAATACTTTATCTATCGGAAACCTGATAATAGGATTTTTCCTAGAACACGTTCTTACGCGATAAGAAGATCGGTAATGTGTTAAGCTATGAATAATGAGTAAATAAATGTAGATGTATATAATAAAAGTCATATGTATTTAATGAAGATTTTATATTACGAAGTTATTAATAATCGCTGGTAAATCGATAAGAATTTAACGAAGATGACTACTTCAATGGTTCTGCCATTATAAAAAAAAAAAAAAAAAAAAAAAANNNAATACTGAGAACCCCTGCCATCGCTTCCAGCGATCCTGCCATACACACCTTCGTTCTAAAAATGTGTGGTGCTTGTGATATCACGGATGACATCATCCGCGATTCGGTATTCGTGGTACGGCTCGAAAAGCAAGCGTACACTTTAGTCACTCGCAGACAACCGTACAGTGATCACCTGTTTCATTAAGGTCAGTGGGGCTGTGGTTTGTATCATAATTGTTTGGTTGATTCCGTAAGTAAATAATCATCATAGGCGGTCGTATTCTAAGAAACGAACGTGTATGGGAATTTTAGAAAAATCTGTCGATTGCATCTGCTGGTTTTATCTCCCATTCAAATATTCACAATATTTACAATTTACCGCGTTCTGCTGTCAGTTGAATTACCATCATTTGTTTAAACCGATCGATAAATTATTTCGTAAAAAGAGAATACCGGTTTCGCTATTTTCTATGATTCTCCACTTGCCACCTTTTTTGCTGGCTATTTAAAAATAACCACTAACGGAAAACTGCACGTGTTGAATTACTGTCCGCGCCAATGTAGGCGTCTCTCTTTCTCCCCCCTTCCCCTCTTCGTAACTTAAGAAATTTTGTATTTTAAATGCTTCGATACGAATTAATAGCATCAAGTGTAAGTGTCATTCGCGTGGGATGGGGAAGACGTTCGCGTTTTCAGTGAAACGAATGCGTCATAATCGACGAGCGACTGTCCATCTTTAGGCTGGAGATAATGCGACGCTGACATCGGTCGCATTCGTGTATGAAAACTGATCGTTAGCGTAAATCAATGGTACTACAGTGCGTCGCCGACGACAAACGCTCATAATGAATGAATAACGCATCGGCTACTTTTGTTTCTTTTATTTTTAAATAATAGCACGTCGGTAGACCGACGACACGCTGGACCAACGGTCCTCGTACGCGACGCGTAGTAACTAGCGCGTCACTGACCGTTAGCATCGCACTACGGATTTACATACTGTCTCAAACTATATGTGTTCGTGTGTGTGCGTGCGTGTGTGTGTATATATATATAAATCCGATAATCTCGAGGTATCATCCACCATGACCTATATACGTTTGGTGAATATAAAAAGTATTGCTTCATTGCATTACTCGTCAGTGATATCACCTACCGCCTTTCTCCTGAATATTAATCATAATGATGATCTTTTGCATTGGCGATTTGTAAAATTGATAATAACGTTATTATATCGTTGTCTTTTTTTATTTTCAGGGTGCCATCATCATAAACAATCATGTCTCATTCGGTAACGATTAGAACGCAAACAGTGACGACCAATTCCACCGCGATCGTGATCAATACCGGATACTTGAAAACTTGGAGCGGAATTCTAAAGTTTTTGCAATTGGTATGTATTTTTTTACTTTTGAAAAATGTATCGAACATAAGAATAAACTTTTGATATTGTTATTTCTTCCTTTCCTTTAGGCGTTGGGGATCGTGTGTGTAGGCATTGTCGGCGATCATTTTGATAATTATCGTCACACGACTGCGGATGTATTCTTCCTTTTAATAACGACCACGTTCATGATAGGCACTTCTATACTATTGCTAAGTTATTTATCCTCTCTTTCTACCTCGTCCATAATACCTAAGACGATATACGTAAGAAGTATTATTTATATGATTAACATACCTTTATTATATCGTTACACGTTAAAGATTAAATTATTATGTTTCAGGAACTTTTTTATCACTCGATAGCGTTCGGGCTTGTCCTGTCCGCAGCCCTGACGTTACTAGTGCAAGTAAATAAAACCTCGAATGCGAAGTACGAACTGTTATTAGCTGCTGCGGTAAGTTAAATCGCTGAAATAATCGAATAACGTTTTTGAAAGATGTTTCCATTAAAAATATTTCTTTTTCAGATTTGCGGTCTCGTAAATTCGGCGTTATATCTGCTCAGTACGATTATAGCGCTTCGTACGTACAGGACAATTTGAGTTACATATATCGACTCGATCGTTCCTAATACGAACAAAAGATAAACACTAACTTTATCATATTTTTAATGCTTTAAATCGACTCAATCGGAACGTATAAACGATATAGTTTGACTGCCAAACATGAATAATTAAGCGATAATGTCTAAACGTCGACTTCATGCGAGTGAAATCATTGCTCTTGATACGATAGTTATTTATTATTACCTGTTAATGTATATTACGTGAGTATTTATTGCGTTTTCGTGGTAATTTCGTTCGTATCATTGTACTTAGGTGAGTCACTAAAAATGATTGGTTCGAAACATCTGTCCTACTGCATAAAAATGTAAAGAACACAGAGATTATTGATCTAAAAGAAATTTTTGCATGACTCACCCGACGTGTGTGTTATCGAATTTCGCGCACGATGGTTGGATCTCATTCATTATTTTATAACTCGTTGCATTGTTATATTGTTTATCGCATGCAGGTATTGCGTACACTACACATTATCGTAAACATTAATTTATGTTTAAATACATCCGATCGAGTTCGTTGACGTTACTCTAAGTTGTGAACATTTTTTTTTTAACAGAGCAAATTTTTATATACTATTTTATAAATAACATACGTATATGCTATTTATACAACAATTTTGACGCAAATACGATATTTATATCATCCGATTTATGAAGAGCGCTTAAATGTCTATATATATTTATATATTTATTGTATACCTGTATGTACAACATTTATATGTTAAATAAGAAAAACAGATGATAGATCATTGCAGTTTAGTCACCGGCCATTGTTTCCGTATAACTCATGTTCTCCTGATACTTTTCCGATTCTATGGACTTCCATAAGATACTTCTTCGATTTTCGAGATTTTACAATATTACATGTTATCTACGCACGAGTTCGTCAACGATACTTACCCCTTGACGAACTTTTCCGAAGATACACATTACCGGCGCGAAAATTCATTGACTGACTATCGAGTAGATACATTAAAATTCTAAAAATCCATTGACAAACTTTTTCGAAGATACACATTACCGGCGCGAAAATTCATTGACTGACTATCGAGTAGATACATTAAAATTCTAAAAATCCATTGACGAACTTCTCCGAAGATACACATCGCCGGCGCGAAAATTCATTCACTATCTATATAAGTAGTCAGTGATCATACCTTATATATGTATATATAATATTGATGATAATAATATATCGAACTTTTTTATTATTAATTCAAATATTTTCAAGTAACAATCGGATAGCTATAAAAAATATTTGTGTACTTTTTAAATTACCCGAAAGAATAATTTAACGAAATTAATCAAGAACAAAGGATGAAGTAAAGCAGTTGCGGTATTTCTCTCACGAAAATTAAACTCCTTCCCGCTGCCATTAGCAGAGCGTACATCTGCACGTATTTAACCGTGTGAGAGGAGTTTTAATAAAGCTCCACAAAGAGAGATAGAGTGAGAGAGACAACGGAATACTACGTGTTTGTACTTGGCATCTCACAAATGCATCGTGCATGCGGATGCATTATAAATCTGCAACTATGTTTGCGTACGGTCGGTCGGTAATCATCATATATATTGCACATTATCCTGGCTACTGCAAATACTGTATTTCGACTTTGTACAACGATTCGTAATCGATGGGATAAAAAAAAAGAGATTGTTGAGCCTGGAGTTAGAAGAGAATATTAACAAAGCATGTACGAAGGATACAAAAATTCGTCTTGTACGCTCATCGATGTCTTTTTATAAATAGTCAGCCGACGGCATCGCATCCTGGCATCGTGGCACGTGCCAGAAATAGACAGCGGCTTCCCGTGTTAAATACAACGCAGGGGGTGCAACGACACTCGAACATTGTGCACGAACTCATGGAATACCCTCAGTTCTTCAAAAGTATCTCATCGTCACGGTCGTCCTCTCCTTTCGCGTTCGCGTTCTCTCGAGTACGAATACGAAATTTTCGAACGACCACGGGTGCTCTCCGATATAGATGAGACTCGAAAGGATCGAGAAAAACAGACAGCTGGAGCAACTCCAACACACGAGAGGATCAACGAACCACGCTCATCGTCTGCCTTTTGACGACTCGAATTAATCGCTATTTAACCAATTAGAGGACGATCGAACTCGCGAGGGTTCCGTATGATCTGCGAGCTTAAACGATCTCAGCGTCTACCAAGCGGCGCGTAATAAATCGATCAATTAAATCGCTGCTGGTCCAGCGCTGATTTCTCGGGAGCTGCCAATAAAATTGAAAATCGATTTTCTTCGATCGATCGGAAGGAAGGAGATAGCATTTTTGAGTTTTTCCCTTCTCACATACGAGACGTTTTCTTAAAGCGTTTTAAGACGGATATCCGATCATGGGTAGAAACGGTACTGGACCGATAATCAGGATGTCGTCCGCCGGAACTCACGGAGCCGGAGGTATCGAATGTTGTTGCTGCAGATGTTGTACCTGCATACACATCGAGTTTCTTAAAACTTTGCCGGGCATCGTAAAAGTTTGCGAGACGGTGAGTTACGGAGACGGAAATTTTTTTTTTAAATCGATTACTTTAAACAGGATAAATTCTTTCGACGTTCGCACGGTTAACCGAGGAAAGGAGAAAACTTCCTCCTCTTCTTTATGTAGAACATTCGACACAATGCATCACCGATTTTAGGAAGCGTTCAGGAAATGTTGTAACAAGAAGATAACCGTTGTTACCGTTATCCTAAACTCGTTAACTCGAGTATAAACGGAAAGCGATTATCGCCTGGTCGTTTCCTAAACGATAACCTACGCTTGAAATCCGAAAGAGCGTCGAAAAGACCGTTTTCTATATTTTTTATTTTACGATCATACGATCGACGATTTTACACAGTTGCGATCGATTACCTTCATTGGTTGACATACACCTATAATTAAATCTATCGCACCGGTATACGTTACTCGACTGCTTGCAGATAATTAGCGGCTTGATTCAGAGCTTGTTGATCAACTACGGTTTAAGATACAGCGCGTCTATCGGATCTGCCTTCGAGGGTTCTCTGACGGCATCGTCAGCGTGCTTTTTGACATCTGCCGTTTTATTGGCTTGCTACGTCGTGTCGGAAAAATCCTACAGGCTGATCCGTTCCTCGCTCTTCGTACGTATAACATTCGAATGCGCTCACCTCTATATTTACTTTATATTTTGCATAATTTAATTTCGAAGATTTTTGGACACGCTTTATTCGTTACAGGAAATGATGTTCAACGCGGTCGCCAGTTTTCTTTATCTAAGTTCCGCGTCTTATCTCGCCTTTTCCACGAAAGTCTTTCTCCTACCGGAGTATTACTTAAAGCCAGGATTCGACGTCTATCCGGCTATGACAGCAGCTTACGTGAGTACACGCGAAATCCATTCCCCGATATCTTCTTTTTTCCATATTCTGCCACTTATTCGTCTTCTTCGTCCGCCGCTTTCGTGTCTAACCCAGTAACTCGTTCCTTTACAGATTATGAGCGGCATCGTCGGAGTGTTGCACGGAGCCGACGCCTACTTCTCTTACGTTTACTATAGAACCGGCAGATAGATCGAGACATAGCGACAATATCGAATTCGTTCGTACGACGATGTTAAGAGGTTTTTTACACTCGGAATAATTTCTATCGACGATGTTTCATTGTTTATCGATCGATATCGATTCAATTCTTTTCGATCGAACTCTGGTTCATGGCCGAGGATAAAAAGGACGGGTCCTTTTTTTTTAGATAAACTAACGATAAATTAAAGATCTCGATATTTTCTAGCGTGTTTGAGCGATCGCTTTTTGCAAAAGCTATTTCTTTATACGCGTATGCACACGCATCCAGCGTGCTAAGGATCTCTCGCTCTCGAGAAGGGCGGATCGCGTTCGCGCTTATTTCTACCGATCGAAAGCGGTTCCATGGAAAAAGGCGCGCGACTCCGACGAAATTTTCGTGTGCCGTCTCGTCTACGGTGGAAGAGCGCCGGTTCCGTCGCCGCAGGAAATTGATCGTAAAGTGGCGCGGACAGTTTATTTCAGAGCTATTGAAAGTGAAATAAATTGTTTAAGTGCCTACTCTCGGCGTTGTCGTCGTAGTCGTTCCGAGACAACGACGATGTCAACGAGAAGCGTCGGTATTCGCGTTCGTCTAGCAGCGAGCTAGACGAACGCGTTCTCCTTCTCGCTTATCCCCGTCCCGTACTCTTGCCAAAGCGGTGAGATTTCACGAAAGAGAGCGGCGATCGTCCTCGTACTCGTACGCGAGGAAGAAACAGGAAAGATGCATCGGCCCGTTCGCCGATTCGAAAGGCTACCTTCTATCCACCGCTCGACTCGACGCATCGAACTTACGATAAGCGAGTAATTAATCGTCGCGGCTGTTAGTTCGACCGAGGCACGTTTCCTGCACGAGGAGTGCGACGCGATAAGATAAAGCTTCTAACACCGAAGACGACGAAGCCTAAGTGAAATCTGAATAACGCGAGATTCATCCACTCGAAATTCGTCTCGGGCGTTCTACTTTCATAGTGCATCGAAAATCTGTACAAATATTGTACCATGTGCCGAACGTTATTTCAAATAATAAAACAATTTCACTTGTTTACACCCGAAATCCGGAAGAACCTTCCTGCCCCCCTCCCCCCGCGCAAATATATTTATTAATGTTTCTCGATTTGTATTTCGTACGACAAAATTTCGTAGCTCCGAACGATAATTTTCCCGCCTGTGTCGAATAATTATCATTTTTTTTTAAACATCTCGTTGGTAAACATCATTGCTACGTAGCGTGACGTCAGTCTTTGATACAATCGCTAAATCGATCTTACTACCGCAGACTAGCATAAAGTGGGTTGCCCGTGTTGACGAATTTGTCGTCAGATTGAATGTATCAAAGGAAGTGGTTGGTCTTATTAAAATTTCTTCTTGTTGGCGAAAGACGCGAATATCAACGTTTCCGCATGCGTACGAAGGGGCATCGATGTAAAACCAAGAGTCGAACTAGGATTGTTTTTAATTGAATCTAACTTTTCTTCTCGACTATAGCAATTCTCGACTGGCGTTTACTATTTTCCACGAGAACTGTACGAAAAGCGTTACTGCAGGTCGTTTCAATGCGTACCAGGTTATACCTGTGTCCCGGACGGTGAATGGGAGTTATATGCGTCGATCCTCGCGGACCTCACCGTGAGGCTTTTCCTTTCCTCTCTCTCTCTCTCTCTCTCTCTCTCTCTCTTTTGTTCCACACTCTTTGCGTCTTCCCTCCCACTCACGATCCCTATTCACTCTTTCTCCTTCTCTTTCCCTCTCCGTCCTTCTCTTTCTCTCCGGCTACCGTCTCCATCCTTCCACACAGCGCGCCTCAGCGAGAGGCATATCGTGTGCTAGTCGTGGCATGTGCTCGTCAGTTTACCTCAGGATCTCGAACCGGTCGCGACGCTACGCTCGAAGGATTCCAAATATTCGAGTTATACGAGTCGTACGGAGTCAAAGCTCGAGGGCCACTTCAACCAAGCGACTCTGAAACCTTCCATCATATCTCTCCTCTCTCTCTCTCTCTCTGTCTTTCTCTCTTTCTCCGTTGGTAACGTTAGACCCTTTCTCAAGGAGAGCGAGGATTCCTTCGGCGTTTCATTTGGAGAAAAGTTTCCTTGTGGAGAAAATGGGAACGCAAGTGCGGATCGTCGCCACCGATGAGCTCGTCGCGTCCACGAAAGGTAAGGGTTCGATTTGTCATCCGATAAATTAGGCCCGAGATCGAAATCGATATATTTTTTTAATACGACGATATATACGGGCAAGGAGAATTGCGAGATTTTCTTTGAAAGTCGTTCACGACGGTCGACGCGCTTCTCGGCGAGATTCGTCGCGATTGAAAAGTCTTTCTATCGCGCGCCTATCGCCTTCCGTCTCGCGTGTCCGGTTTTCGTAGCACCTGTGGAACGTAGATACGACCGGGAACTTTTCTAAACGTATGACGACACGACGAAGATTCCGTTCGCATTATTCTCATTGGGGAAAGATCCCGGAACCGCGTGGCTCCGAAACTTCGAACAATGGAGCCCATGTATTCCGTCTAATTAAATTACGGTAGAGAACGTTCCTTCTCTCGAAAATCCAAGATCGTTCGATCGTGTTCAAGAACAACTTCTTCCTCTTTCTAAATCTCCACATGGAATCATCGCAAAAGTGTATTCGAAAGCAGCGTGGTCGATAGAAGATTTATCGCGGAATGTTTGTTCGATCTTTGAACGCTCCGGCCACGATTTACCGTCGGCGATCCCGAGCGTGGTTGCCAAATCGAATTATCGAACGGAGTAAAAGTAAAACTTTCTTACGTCTCGGTGAAAGCACGTCAACGTCGACGTACGAAATAAAGAAACGGAACGAGAAGCGACGCGAAGTCTCGTAAGACGAAGTAACGCGACTCCGATCCGTCTCGGATACCACGTTCGACTTCATTGCCAGTTTCAGGGGGAAACTGGAACGCACGATTTTTCACAGCGAACTCGTCCGATCGTCCTTCATCGAAGACTATCGAGAAATACTCGAGCTCCGTTTCCATCGGGTTTCTGTCACGAGGCTAAGCGCGAAAGAATCAACAGGTGCCGAACTCGCTCGAGTTTCTTCTTTTTTCTTTTATGTAGACTCTTATACGTACTTCTCGTATCGCGACACGATTCGTGGCACGTTCTTCGATGCAAAATACTGGCTTCCGTGGAGAGGCTTTTGAAGATAAGTAAATACCAGTACCCGACAGGTAATCGCTCGAAAGCCGATGGAAAGATAATGCGCGAGATTTTGTTTGTTCTTCATCGAACACAAAAATAACACTACCCGGACGGTACATTATTTGTAAACTGTGTTGTCTATTTTGTTAAACAGATTATTTCATCGCTTCAAGATAAATTCTGCCACGAGCTAATCCGATCGAATTATTTCTTGCGAAATCTTCTCGCTCTCTGATCGTTATTTCCTCGTGAAAGGCGAGAAATCGAAAGACGATTACGTTACCTCAAGAATTTCGGACCGGAAGTACGGTCAATAACTCGGTAGGAAGTTTCGAATTACGTACGAAAAGAAGCATCGAACTCGAAAGTGATTCGTTGCTTCGACGTATTTACGAATTGACTGTATCGATGATCGAAGTAGGCGAACCAAAGACGAACGATTCTGATAGTATTCAAGTCAGGATTATTCGGTTCTACTATATAAGAAATCAGCTATATTTGTTTTTTGGTTGCGAAGTACAAAGACGCGATCCTTGTAGCATTTTAGAAAGAAAAAAAAACTAACGCGGGTGTTCACTTTCTCGTCGATAATAAAAATAAAATTAAGAGGATTAAAACGGGCCGCTAAATCTACGCAGAATTATTTTATTGGGTAATAAAGTCAGAGCGAGGGGGGCAGAGAAAGAGAGAGAGGGAAACAGCTCGATGACGGAATAAATCTGTCCGAGAGTATCGCTAAATTTTTGCGGATATTTTCCAAAGCACGATCGACGAAGGAATGTTTTTCAGGAATATACATATATCAAGAATAAGTGATTTATAAAAATTTCTTTGCATACCGGAGAAGAACAGCGAATTAAAATTTCAAAATTTCAAATTTCGAAAGAATATCGCCCCGAGCTTTACGACGATCTTGACTTTTGTTCGCTTCGCAAAGTATATACATATATATATAAATAATTTTGTTCCAAAAGCAGGGTTTCTGTTACGTTGGAGTCGAGCGTGAGCGGGAAACGCCTGTCGTGTCGAATTGCGATTATCTCGGTTTATCGGAACGAGGAGGAATATTTCTCTGGGGGATTGGTTCCTTTCGAAGCTCGTCAAACCGAGATCCAGTTATGCGTATTCCTCTTTTCCTTTTTTTCTCCACGCGGGTCTTTCGACAAACACTCGAAATATCGCAAGAACGAAGTTTCTGCATGTACAAAAAAAAAGTTATTCGCAGAATGCGCTTATGCATTACGCAAAAGTATTTTAAAACGACCTCTTTTCGGTCGGAAATATTATCGGTGATTAGAGCGATCGTCTTGAGGCTAAAAGAAGGTTTACCTCGCGATAAGCACGCAACACCGGCCCAGTGAAATCTGCAAACTACGATGCGTACGAAATTTATCGTCTATTTCCAAGCCTCCATTCATCGGCTTTCGAGCGCGTGCGTGCGCACGTACACGTTTATAATCCTTGGAAGTTGTCGGAGTCGATTGTTCGATCGTGCCATTGTATCTACTAGCGTTTATCGATAATGCTACGCGTTACACGCGGGTGTGCGCGAACAGGCTGCTCGCAGTCTCGTTATTCGAAAAATGCAGAACGACCTTAGCCGTCAGGAATAACTTTCTCACCGGCAGGTACCGACTGGTATCGCGCTATACGCTCGTTTTCCTTCTCCTTACGCGCGTCTATGCGCGCGCGTGCGCGTATCGTGCTACAAGACGCGGCGAGACGAGTATACCGAACTCTTGGGAGTAACGTAATGTCGCAGGTGTATACATATGTATGTATGTATGTAGAGGTAGAAGGAGACGATGATTCGCGATGAAGGAGAGATCGTTAATGATCCTAGAATTACGTTCGTCCGCTTTGCTCGTATCCGCGTGAAGATTCGCGTGCTACGGAGCTTAAAAAAACAACAAAATTACCGCAACGATTCCTATCGGGTAACGACGCCGTTCTCTTCCAGTTCTCGGTGACGTGTCGTTTCTAATGCAACCATGCATTATACCTGACCCGCGCAACTAGAAATAGGTCCCGTGAAATCTTAGATGACACTTCCCGCTTTTCACGATGGCACCTCGCGCTACGTCATCGTACGACGCGACGGTCTACGTGCTGACCGACACAACTCGTCGTCTGGTCGACGTCGTCGTCGTGCCTCTTAAAGGGTCTCTGACGTTCTCGAATGACGTCAATGGAAGCAACGAACCGAATTCCTTCGTTTGCATTTTTATTGTCAACGCTAAGGTTACCTTTTTGTCTCGATTGTGTCGCAATGCCATCTTCCCTCTATTCGTACGGAATGCTGATCGAACGATTAGGTACTCGATATTCAGGATGTTTGAAAAGATTTTGGTGAAATCGATCGATTATCCATTCGATTTTCTCGCATTTTTCTCGAAATCGATAGAAGGAGCTACTTAAGATTTATTCCGGTAATGAGATTCCTTTTCGCGAGACGTTATCGCTGTTCACGTAAGAGAGAAAAATTACACTGTCGATGTCGTCGAGGAAGTTGCGAATTCTCTGTCGCTACCGTGTAACAAATTAATTATATAATTAGAACGTCGACGGGAGGTCGCGCACGAATATCACGCGAGAAAAATTTTTAATCGTGAAAGACGCAACAATTTGAAAGTAATTTAATTTGCTCGATCGAACGGATAATTATATACCTCTTTGTTCACGGCGTGAACAAAATAATCGTAGGTATAATTAAATATCCCTATCGTATACTTTCTATCTCGCAGGCTCGAAAGTTCGCTTCTATTGTTCGAATAAACTTCGTCCAACTCGACTTTCCATTTTAGCCGTATCGCGATCATCGAAATCTAATCTGCAGAAATACGAGTAGTTAAAAAAAATAAAATATTTTTTGTCGTCCTCAGATATTTCTTGGTCGACCACAGAAACGCCTCTCACGCCGGAAGAAGAGGACGCGATCGTAACGCTGGTCGTCGTGGTGATCGGCATCATCGTCGCTATCGTCGTTTTATTTTCAATGGGTATCTTCATCGACTGCAGACACCAGTAAGCCCTTTTTCTCTTCCTCTTCTCCCTTCCCATCTGTAACTTTGACTAAATTGATCTACAAAGAAACAACTTTATCGCAGGAAGCAGGAAACTACCAAGAAGAGAAGACTGAGGCTGAAGATGCCACCGATCGCGCGCGTTCGAAGATCCCAACAAGAAGACGCGAAGTCCTTCGCTTCCGACATGTGTCCGAACGGTGCCAGCGACACGGCATTTCGAACGAGAGACGCTATAGTTTGATTCCTCGATCGATCGAGCCGACTTTTTTCATCGCGACGAACAAAGCACATACTCGTTCGAAAATCGAGTTCGAAAGGATCGAACGCGCATCGTCGAGTCAAAAAAACCCATCGTGTGTCATCGATTCGGTATCGAGCGTATGGTATGAAAAAAAAAAGAGAGATTCGTCTGTTTTTTGGCAAAGCGAGACTGGCGGTTTTTTCCATGAGCAGGATATTAGGATACGTAGGATGTTACGTTTACCATTGCCACGGTACTAAACGACATAGCACGTTACAGCTGTGATTTATGCAACCTTATATTACGTAACTCACTTTTATCGCGTTTTTCGTTTTTTCTATTGAAAAAGCAAGAAAGAGCCGGGTACAAATTCGTTGAAATTAACGAGACGTATCGTCGTTCGACCGACGTGTCCCTAGTACGCAGACGTTCGATACGACCGATCTATCTATCGGCACCTCGATTATCGTTTTTTAAGCGCGGATCGAACGAGGAATCATTTATTATCAACGAGTAGACGAGTTACGAATCAATATTTAATCTGATAATTGAGATGACTCCCTAACAGGAACGTAAAGCGCGTTGTTCGTTTTGTTCCACTGAAGATGCATGTAATACGAAGACTTTCGGTCTAAATTTTAACGAGCCCACGGCTGGAGAGTGGCAGAAAGCCAGTTTTTCCTGATCCTGCTGCGAATGAAACTCTTATCTCTCTTTCTCTATCTCTCTTGGACAATTTTCTCACTGAACGGTCGTGACTTCGTTCGAATGGCTTCTAGGCCTCTACGCACGCTCGCTCGCTTGCTCCACTTTATGTATCGGAGATATCAAAGCAAGCGAAAGGAAAAATTTGGTCGTGACCTTGTTCGATATAAATCAGAAAAAATTGTTCGAGAGAGACAAAGATGGATAGAGAACGAGAATGTGTGTGCGTGTATGGGCGTATGTATTACGACTTCTTAAATTCCCGAATCACGTAGTGTGGATCATGAAACAGCGTGACTGTGTTTATGAATGTGCACGTTAGGGAAGTATCTGTGTGCCTTGCGATTATTATAATTACCGCGCGTCACGTCGATAAGAAGCTCTCGAGTCATTCATTTATTGTACCTAATATACGACCTCTTCTATCTTAAACATCATCAAAGTGATTTTTGTAATTACTTCAAAACCGTGTAGTTTATTAAAGGGCAGGATAATAACGCGACGACGACGACGACGACGTCGTCGTGAATTTTATCGTACCGATAAAGAGATCGACCGCGGCAATGACGATACCGTGCTATGTATGTACGTAAAGTTCGATACGTAAGAAGAGACTATCAGTGGGTAAACGAATCCTATAAATGTTAATATCTTAAACGATTGTCGTTCGTCACGTTGACGCGGTTTTAAAGATTTTATGCCAAAAGTATTTTTAAAATAAATTTTAAATTATTGTGCGTTGTCCCCGGACTAATGCCTATTTATATACGATGTATATGTATACACACCTATATATATAT
>JAIFRP010004413.1:954903-969784 GCA_032403825.1 Odynerus spinipes
CCCAAGCAGCGCGATAGCTCTTGACATCGACAATCGGTAACGCACCGTCAGTTGTCGACAATATTAGAAATGTGCTGGGTTTTCTCGACGTAAATTCTCAACAGCGCGATCGCGCTGCTTGGGACTCAAACGGTTAACATGCATATACGGTAGATCTTAGAAAATATGTAACAGACAGATACGAGTCCCGTCTGTTTTTGACTTATTTTAGTTTGCTAGGTCGTATGAGATATTTAGACGTGGCTAACAAGATCGACGCTATCGACACGATAATCGCTATACGCTATGAAACTTCTAATCGTAAGAAGAATTTTTGGAGTAATGACTAATGCTGACACGTGTCGGCCAAGTAGTCACCGATCCAATTTGACAGGCAAGTTCATCTCTTCGATGTCATCCTCTAGACCCGAAAAATTTGGATTTCCAAAATCTATCGAACAATTTATTAAACCAATATAATGCAAAATACTTATAGACTTCGCTCAAGAATTAATCTAGATATAATCGCGGATGATTCCGATAAGGGTTAAGGGAAAGATTAGATAATGATTTAGTATTTTTATCTGTGGTATACTTGCACGTGACGTCAGGAACCTGTTACGTTACTAATCACCGCGTATAAAGATGTTGTAATTAACGGTCGGTCCTATTAAACTAATCCTGTTTTATCGTTGGATGCAAAATTTGCATACCTATAGATAAATTCTTTAATGATAGTAAGATTAACGTGATATTAATTAATTAAGGCTAGAAAGGCTAGAAAACAGATTTTTATGTATACATAATATATACATACAATTATTCTCAGATCTATCGTCGCAATTCAATAAGACATTCTACTCCTAATTATAATTTTTTTTCAAATCGTATATATATATAAACATTTTGGTCTTTACAATGGTACACTTTTTGATGTTGATGCGTTTGAAATAAAAAAATCCAAAATACTCTTAAAAATATCCCTTCTTCTACTTATCGCCTCGTTACGACAAAAGAGACGCGCGCAGCGTACGACGTTTTACATTTTTACATTCTACATGTTTCCCGATAGCCGATAGTGAACAGTCGATTAAAAGCGTTCTGCTGGGTTCCTCGATAACGAGATAGCTATTTATCGGCAGGCGGCAACCGTGGGGAGACTACTGTCTAACAGATCTTCACGGAGTATCGAATACACGCTTTCGCGTACGCGTACGATGATCGCGTTCAATGGCTGCCGTGAGTGAGGACCACCTTGAATGGACAACGCTCGAAAACGAAAGGAATACGCTGCGAGTTCTTTATCAAAAATAAAGGACTCCTCGTCACGACGATCGCAAAAATAATCTTCTCTCTCTCTCTCTCTCTCTGTCATCGAATCCGCGAGAAGACGATCGCGCGAGTCCAAAATCTCAGTAACCTTCTCCCGCCACCCTCGAAAAAATTTATCGTGCGTGCTACGATCGTCGTCGGAAGGTGTTCGTGTCTTATTGAGAAGTGACAATGGGTAATGGCATATCGAGGAACAGATCCGGCAAACGGAAGGGAAAGAAGAGAAACGGTAACTACGATTATGGAAATCGAGATGTCAATATAGAAAACCAGTACCGCGAGGCCGAGGACGTGGAGATGAAATGGCTCAGGAGAACGATCAGAAACGAACCAGAATTTTTTGTGCTCAATAATCTCATGATGTGTGTTCAGTTCTTTGGAAATTATGAAGAGTAAGCCATTGTAATTGTTATCGTTATTTTTCTTGTTTTCTTTTCTTTCCGTAGTAGATGGTAGGGTGTGGACGAAGAGAAGTGTGTTTTATCGGTATCGCGATTTTGAAATCAATTTTTTGGAGTGCTCTCACGCGGTGGGTATTATTTCAATTACGAGGACTATGGCGATGACGATGCGAAACAAATGTTGGATTTTTTAAATTTCACGTTTCCTTCGGAGTTTCGTTGGTTTTAAATAATTTCCAGGTTTTATAGTTCCACGATAGTGTCAGAAGTAGGATGATAATTCTTTATTTGATAAGAAGTACCGGACGATGTTCTCAGGTATATCCCGGTAATCTCTTTCAAAGAAATAAAAATGGTGTCGACGTCGGTCGATACTGTCGATCGAATCGTTTTTAATGTTTCCGTAGAAATTTATGAAAAATACAGACTTTGATCGCTCGTATTCCCGCCATGCTTCCGAAACGGCCTGGAATTTATAGATTTATCTATAATCGTATAATTCCGATATCTCGAAGACTGATACGATAATTTGGGCCAAAGAAGGTTATTGGTGTATTTTTTATCGATCGTAATTCTTTCTTCGCTACGTCAGTCATACGTATATATATATAAAGTTGAAATTCTTTAATATTACGTAAAAATAAAATGACGCGTTAGTTAAATATCAATTTCGAGTTAGACTTTTATTGCATGTGTTTTATTTCTCTTCTTTATCGTATCGTCCTTTGTGAGAGAAAAAGAAGACAAAAGAACCAGTTCCTCGAAATCATAGCGATACGGATAGTCCTGAGTTGGGCTAATCTAATCGATGATCACTGTACAACCGTATAAACAATATACAGCCGTGATATCGCAAACGCTCGTGCAAAATCGTTAATGCGTACGATGCGCTGATCTTTAAGATTTTTCTTGGGTAACGGATTTTTTTCTTCTTTTTTTTCAGGGATATCGCACGTATCAGGCAGGCCCTGGTATCGCCCCGCGAAGCGGACATAAACGAGCGACTACCGCCTCACAAGCACGTCTTATTGCCAGACCTTCTTCAGGAGGAAGTGGCTCGCAACGTTGGTTTCACCTCGTCTAGGCAAACTCTCCGTCCAACCATCGAGCCGCTCCAACCGGTTCGAATTTACATTGTTCACAACAATATCGAGGTTACGGAAGAGGACTCCCCGAATTACTATAGCATAATGAAAGACACCACGACGTATAATATGCTATTGAAACAGACCGAACATCGAGGTTGGTACGACAGAACTAAGGCTACCGAAGACATTTATATAACCGAGTTAATCGTTTGTTTCAAGGATACGTGAAGCTGCAGCTTCAGGAAGTGACACCCCTGTTGAAAAAGGTGATAACGGAGGAAGGATCGAACGGCTCGTCAAGAACGAAAAACGATGACGGCTTTTACAGTGACGGGGATAGCGTGTACGGTTCGAAGTACGCTCGGAACGCGGATCTTGCTTTCGTAAGACAATCCAAGAGTTCCCTTCGATCTTCGAAGTACGGCCACAGTCACTCCTCCCCAAATCTTTACGAAGAAGGCGCTCTCTACGAAAAGGGAGTGCAACGCTCGCAAGAGAACGTCTACGACTCGAACAACGCGCATGGCAGCGTCAAAGCGGAATCGGATTACAAAGCAGATTCTCTCATCGAGAGGAGATCTCAAGCGCCCGAGCTACCTGCTAGAAACGGTTATCCGAGCCGAGGTGGTGGTTATCACCGGACGTCGAGGCATCACCACAAATCGAAGGTCTACTCGAATAATAGTCGAGCTAGTAGCACCAGCTCTGGCTACAGATCAGGGCACTACGTACTCGACAGTGACAGCGATTGCGGTTGCAATCACACTTGCAACGTCGCGCGAAGTTGCGACGATTTGTATAGCAGTGCCGATATGGCGAAAAATATGGAGGATTTGTCTTTTGACGAGTATCCCGATGGATGTACAATACCACGACAATGTTTCAGAAAGATTACGTATACCAGCGAGGGTAAAATATACGATCCCCTGGAGGAAAGGAAATACATGATGAACAGCAAGCAGAAGAGAATCCGGCAGATCCTTAGGCGTTACAATTACGATGTTTCATACGTCAGTAGTTTCCAGTTTATGCGATACTTTCTCAATATATTCGTCAATCAGTTAGCCGAGATTCTTGGCTTCGATCTTGAGACGATCGACGACGTGAAACCGGAAGGTGGCGTTATTTATTGCGACAAGGTCATGGTTTCTCTGACATCGAGGCTGACCATAGTGGAACCTTACGAGATCATACCGACCATCTGGACACAGTGGCCCGAAGATGGTAAAGAATGGTTGGATCGTCCTCGTAGTACTTGGCCCAGCGAGAAGGACATCGGGAAGATACAAGATTTTGGATGTTACGTCGTACCGGAAGGCTTTTCGCCAAAGAAAGGTCTCAATTCTTTTCAAGATATCGAATGGCAATTGTCGTTTCCAGCTGCCGAAAGATATTTGGAGACTTGCATGACACCCGCACAGGCACACGTGTACTTGATGGCGTTGGTGTTGCACAAGACATTCATAAGGCCGGTATTCGATACGATGTTCAGTCTTACGACGGCTCACATTAGGAACAGACTCTTCTGGATGATAGAAGAGAACGATAGACCGTCCAAGTGGCCGGATCATCGAATGGGAGAGTGTCTCGTGAAATTATTGCAATCCCTTTATTATTGCATCAGTCAGAACGAGCCGACTCTCTCCGATTATTTTATCAGAGACAGGAATCTCTTTCAAAGAGTACCGAGCAACGATCTCGTGCACACTCAGAAGCAAATCAAACGAATTCTCGAGAATCCAATAATGTACGTTTTTCACGCGATGGAGAACGTGAGGTACAGTCAGCAGTTCTTTCCAAAGATGAATTTTGAGATGCTTTTAAACATACTGACCGCCGATACTTTGACGTTGATCAATCCGGCCCTCGCCAGACAGGATCATAAGCCTATCTCTAAATCGAGCGGCGACTATTATGATACTAGCAAAAAAAGTAACCACGTGTATACGCATGATCGACCGGGTGGTTTTTGGGAAAACGCTAAAAACATTAGCCGAACCGAGAACGAGCAGAAGATCTATGCGACCAAACCGGCCGTGACTAATAAAACGCTGATAAATCCTCGCAAGGCAACGGATTCGGTTATCGAGATTTCGGTAAGTCATTTTCCACAGTGGCACAGTGGTTTATTTATCGCTTCTTTCGTTTCACGTTTCGTAACGAGACATAATCTCTCTCCTATTTCAGGAACGTTGCGCCGACTTGGAAGGTACGAGGCTGTGCGCTCTATTGGACTTCTTTATCACCCACTTTATGAAAATGGGCGAGCGTTGTCATCAATATCATGCTCTCCGACAGAAAACGATTTACTTGGATCAGGCGGAACGACTCTCTATTCTTCTTTCCGAATACCCGAGGTCCAAGGAAGACGGCAAAGCCTATCTCGATAAAATTAAGTGCCTACGACTGAGACAAGACGTCCCGAAGGTCGACAATGTCCAACCACAGACGTCCAAGAGAACCACCGGGGAGGAACCGTTATTCGCCGTACGGCTGAAGAATCGTTATGCTGAAGATGAATCTCAACCAAGATTATCGATCGTCACGAAGGAAGCGATGCAATTTGGGATCGACGACGACACATATGATTCGGCTTCCCTCAATGCCGTGATTCCTGAGAGAACGCGAGCGCCTACGCCGTCCAGAACGGAACGTGCGCCTGCTCCGTCGAGTCGTACGACGACACCGACTCCTCGAGTACCTAGTCCAACCGATAAAGCGGCCAATTCAACTAGTCGAGTACCTACTCCGACAAAGAGAAATCCAAAGGATCGCGAGGGTTCGAACGCTTCGAAGAAAAGTTCCAAGGATCGTGAAAGTTCGATTTCGTCGACGGTAACGCTGAGGAGTAAGCAAGAGGAACCCTCGCCCAGAGTCATATCGCTTGTCGAAAATGAAAACGATTCTTTTCTAACTGAGACGACTTATATTTAGACACGCGAGTTCTCCTTGCAACAGTGTTCCTAGAGATATAGTGTTAAATCGTCGAAGGAGTGTATAAGAAAAAAAGAAAAAAAAAACGATTGAAATCTTGACGCGAGCTTACCTGATATTTATTACTTTGTAGATTATTTTAGGAAATAGGCGCGACTCAACGAAAGACAAATACTCGACGTTCGTTTCGATATTTGAGAGAGTAACTAGGTAGAAGCACTAGCTGCAGTTATTTCTACATATAAGATATTGTTAATTGTGAAGAAATAGACGTAAGATAATTTGCTCAAGTTAGTTCTGAATTATTGTTATTATTCATTCTTTTATCTTGTAAAAAAGCAATAATTTATATCAGCGATAGAAATAATATCGCAACCAGAAGCGATCATTTGCCACTTCACGCGCTCCATATGTATTTTCTTTATGTACGTTTTGTGACCAAATATAGAAAAGTTAATGTGTTCATGGATATTTATAAAATTCAAAATGCATTCCTCCTATAACTACGATCAAAACTTGTACGTACGATTTGTACATAGACGTTTTTTATCGATTATAAAGAAAAAAAAAAAGAAATCAACGAAGAAAAATAAATGTTTATTGTACATACCTCAACTCCGTGTTCGGTATAAAAGTCCGCTGTACCCATGCTAGCGTACAACTTGTAACCCATCTTGCGAAGACTGCTAATCGCTGGTAGTAATTCCATTTTATGCTACAACGAGGTTCATTGATAATTAATTAAACTTTTCTAATATTTCGTAGTAGCATGTAAATTATTATAATTTACCTTAAAACTTCCTATTGATAGTAAAATTCCTTTTTGCGGAATATGAAAGCCTGTGCTCATCATTCCCTTGAGATAAGCCTCGTATCGATTCTCTCCGAAGCAAGCAACCTCTCCCGTTGATACCATTTCCACGCCCAACATTACATCGGCGCCTATCGACAAAGTATATCGTTTAAAAAGGCGACGATATTTTAATATTTTAATATTTTACAATTACAACGCTAACCAGCAAGACGCGAGAATGAAAATTGTGGAACTTTAACTCCAACTTTTCCACAGCCAGCCAGAACGTCCACAGGATCGACCGATTCTCCGACTATCAATCGTGTAGCCATTGCAACGAAATCGTGATCCAAGGTTTTCGAGACGAACGGAAACGATCTCGACACTCGTACATTGCACTCTATCACTTTCAATTCATTGTCCTACAAATAAATGCTGCTGTTAGTGATTATACTAAAAATAATAGTTATTATAAACTTTTTTTATTATACCTTAGCAATGAGTTGCATATTGAAGGGACCGGTTACTCCTAAAGATAACGCGATCGCTTTGGAAATGGATTTAATTTTCGTCAGAGTTTCGGCATTGATATCTTGCGGAGGAGTTACGAGAGTGGCGTCACCGGAATGTACGCCAGCATTTTCAACGTGTTCGGAAACCGCCATGCAAAGAATGACACCGTCGTAAGCAATGGCATCGACGTCGATCTCTTTAGCTTCCAGAATGAATTTGGATATCACCACGGGATGTTCCTTACTGACCTCGCTGGCACTTTTTAAGTAAGATTCGAGATCTTGATTGGAATGTGCCACGTTCATAGCAGCACCGCTTAGAACGTACGATGGTCGTACCAAGCAGGGATAACCGACTTCTTCGCAAAAGTCGATGGCGGATTTAAGATTTGTCAGCTCCTTCCATCTAACATCGATAAATCAGCGTTATTAGATCGAAATTATATTTTTATATATGTATTCGTTGAAATTGAATAAACAATTTGCAAAGTTTCTGGTACCTCGGTTGTGAAATTCCTATACCGTCCAACATACGAGAAAATTTGAATCGATTTTCAGCACCGTCCACGGATTCCGGTGATGTTCCAAGTATTCTAGCTTGTTGTCTGTGAAGGTCCATAGCGATATTATTTGGAAGTTGACCTCCCATGGACAAAATGATTCCCTCTGGACACTCTTGATCGTATATGTCCATTACTACTTCGAACGAGATCTCTTCGAAATAAAGTCGATCGCTCATGTCGTAATCCGTACTGACCGTTTCCGGATTGTAGTTCACCATGATAGTTTTGCGTTCTAAATTGCGTAGTTCCCGTAAACAGCTTACAGCGCACCAATCGAACTCTACCGAACTTCCGATCCTGTACACTCCGGAACCTAGAACATATATCGTATCGTTAATAAATAGTTCAGATGTCGTATTGACAATCGAAAAAAAAAATTGCGTTCCTACCGATGACCATCGTATAGCCACCAGGAAATTCTACATCGTGCGTGGTACCATTATACGTCAAGTAAAGATAATTCGTAGTCGCTGGCCATTCGGCAGCGACCGTGTCTATTTGTTTAACCATTGGTCTGATATTGCTCTCTTGTCTTTGTATGCGAACAGCCAATTCGGAGCTCTTCACTACCGTGGCGATTTGCTTGTCCGAGAATCCAATTTGCTTCGCACGTAATAGCACGTCGTGAGACAATTTTGTGTGATCGATATTCTCCAGAATCGAGTAGTAGTCAATGATGTTCTTCATCTTTTGAAGAAACCAACGATCTATCTTGGTGAGCTCGTATAATCGGTCTACGGTGTAGCCGGCTTTTATAGATGCAGCGAGGACGAACATCCTCTTGTCGGTGGGCTTCTCCAATTCTTCGTCGTTAACAAATTTGATATACGGATCGAAACCGTTCACATTCTCGTCGACCATTCTCAAAGCTTTTTGGAACGCTTCCTCGAACTTACGACCGATCGCCATTACCTCTCCTACGCTCTTCATAGAGCTACCGATCTAAAAAAATTCACATTTTACTATGTTTGTTCAAACTGGATAAATAATAAATAATAAGCAAATAAGAACGAAAAAAACGAACCTTGGTGCTGACTCTATGGAATTTACTGAGATCCCATCTCGGTATCTTCACGACGCAATAATCTAAACTGGGTTCGAAACAAGCAGTCGTTTCTCCAGTAACCGAATTGCGAATGTCCGGCAAAGGAATGCCGAGTGCCAACTTGGCAGCTACATAGGCAAGAGGATAACCGGTCGCTTTGCTGGCCAGAGCGGAACTTCTCGATAGCCTAGCGTTCACTTCGATTATATAGTACTCTTCCGAGTTTGGATTAAGAGCATATTGAATATTGCATTCTCCTACGATTCCAAAGTGTCTGATAACGTTGATGGCGGTTGTTCGCAGCATGTTATATTCTCGGTTCGATAAAGTTTGACTGGGTGCTACCACGATGGACTCTCCCGTGTGAATTCCAAGAGGATCGACGTTTTCCATATTACAAACGGTGATACAATTGTCGTAGGCATCTCTTACCACTTCGTATTCGACTTCTTTCCAACCTTTCAAAGATTTGTCTATGATCAGTTGATTGGAATGTGCAAGAGCCTGCTGAGCTAGGGTTTTCAATTCTTCTTTCGTATTCGCGAAGCCAGAACCGAGACCGCCGAGAGAGAATGCCGCTCTTGCCATAACAGGGTAGCCGAGCTTCTCCGCTGCTTCCAAAGCCTTATTAACGTTCATATAAAAATTAATCAACTGCGTTATACAAAATTGATACGATCGAATGTTACTCGTCGTAACTTTACCTCTTGGATAGAATATACGGCTGCGCTTGGTGCGACTTTCTCGTGTATCTCGCTGATACGTTCCGCGAACATTTTTCTGTCCTCCGTCTGTATGATAGATTCGATCGGTGTGCCTAAAATTTTGACGTTGTATTTTTCGAACACGCCAGTTTTGTCCAACTCTACGCCACAATTAAGAGCAGTTTGTCCGCCAAAAGTGAGCAGTACAGCGTCCGGTCTTTCGGATCGTATCACCTAAATAAAATCAATATTTCTTAGAATATATACATCGAGTATTAAAATACACGTATCTCTACTCACTTGTTCAACGTATTCCGGAATGATAGGTAAGAAGTACACTTTATCAGCCATACCCTTGGAAGTTTGCACGGTCGCGATATTCGGATTAATGAGAAGCGTCTGAATGGATTCCTCTCGCAAAGCTTTGATCGCTTGAGAACCGGAATAATCAAATTCTCCAGCTTGACCGATGCTAAGCCCTCCCGATCCCAAAATCAAAACTTTTTTCGGGCGTGCAACGCTGATGGGTTTGGACGGTTCGAATTTCAGCTTCCGAACGAGCCTTTCTTTTATAGTAATTTCTGGCTGACCATTCACGTCGTCCTTAACGGTCTCCAAAAAGACGTCGAAGAGGCATTCCAAGTCTTGCGGACCGGCGGTATGTTCGGGATGAAATTGTACTGAAAAATATGGTAAAGACGAGTGGACAACGCCTTCGTTACTCTTATCGTTGGTGTTGGTGAAGAGCGGCTCCCAACCGGGAGGTAATTGGCTGCTAACTACTGCAAATCCATGATTTTGCGAGGTCATGTAGCAACGTCCGGTTCCGTGATGCGTCGCAGGCTGATTGTGACCTCTATTGCCGTAGCTACACGCGAATGAAAAAGCTTTTATGTAAAGATCCCACTTTGCTACCTTGTTTTTGGATTCCTCCAACGCATTCCGCTCTTCCTCGTAACTTTGTAAAACATTACGATGCAAGGGGTGGCCACACGTACCTCATTTTGTAAGTCACGCAGCCGGCAGCGATAGATAGCAATTGATGACCCAAACATATACCGAAGATCGGTTTTTTCTTCGGTGCCGCCAGGACGGAACGAATATTCTCCACGGTAATTTTGCACATGCTTGGATCACCGGGTCCATTGCTTAAAAACAAACCGTCGTATCCTACCGTTTTCAGGTCGTAATTCCACGGGACGACTTCCACTCGAGCGCCTCTATTTAATAAACGTCTCAGTTGATTATATTTTAGTCCACAATCGACGACGCATATACTAGGTGATCCGTTAGGATTGTACGTCCTTGGCAATACCTAAAAGAGACGAAATTTCGAAACTTCGTTTGACGATCACAGAGTCAAAATAAAATTTCAAGAGAGCAGGAACTTCAAGCTTACACACGAAACCTCCGCAACGAGATTTCTTTTATTAGGATCCTCCAGCGGTGGTTGAAAGGGCAAAACATTAGCAGGAGGTGGCGTAAAAATGATTCTACCCAATATGGAACCTTTCTCCCGAATAATTTTTGTAAGGGCTCTGGTATCGATCTCGTATATTCCCGGCACACGTTGTTCCTCCAGCCATTGGGAGAGCGTTTTCGTTTGTCGCCAATGACTAGGCGTCTCACAAATTTCGCCGACGACGAGACCGGCTGCCCAGATTCGATTCGATTCGAACCAACTGCAATCGAGTAAGTTTTTCATTACGTATCGTACGGATATGATATATAGAGATAGTAATATCAGTGATAACGACGCGATTAAGGAACAGTGACATCGTTGATTATTTTGTTTATTTTAATAATGTTAGATTATGACGCAGCAAGTACCGCACAGAAACGGTCACTGTTTCTTCGCGCTTTTGTGTAGAGAAAAGAATTAAATACTAGCAGGAATTTAATATATGTAGTTTTATTATATCATTCGAGTATAAGCACTTTGTGCGTTCGAGAACGCGCGTTATTTATCCTTTTTTTTTTTTAATTCTTTTCGTCGACCCTTTCGAACAAACTTGTTTGTTTGAATCGCAGAGACTTACTACGGTATATCGTGCTCGTCCTTGTCATTTCCAAAGACGCCGTAGTTACCCACCAAAGGATATGTAAGCACCAGAATTTGAGCATGGTAAGAGGGATCGGTTAGCGACTCGGGATAACCCACCATACCGGTCTGAAAGACTAAAAAGCGTATCCGTTACACAAACGCTGTAGAATGGGAAAAGATAAAACCAAAAGAATCGAATCACGGAAAAGATCGTTTCTTTTTGAATACATAAATTCTAGTGCATGCAACTGCTCACGAATGATAATGATTCGAGATAAATGAAAGAAAGATCCACCGCTTGATCTTCGACGGAAAATTGAGCGCGTATATTAAGCCTAATAAACGGCTGAACGCCGGAGCAATTTTGTGCAATTACGTCAATGTTTCTCAGGCATCGATAGAAACGATTAGAAGATAATGAGATGGTAAATGTATTTTTAATAAAAATTTACGCGTCATACGAAAAATTCAGGTTCGCGCAAAGAATATCGCATTTCCCTTGGCGAATAAACTTCCTGAATGATTGAGCGACGGTAAAAGTATCGCAAACAACGGCCTTGCTATAAGCACGTTGTTTTCGTATGTGCTTATCGCATGCGCCGACCGCTGATCGTTCCTGCCTTGCGCTGAAGGAATTTCATTGACACGTGCAAGCGCATAAAAAGTTTTTCTCGCTCAGACTCTTCGACGCCGAGACGGCGTGTAGCGTGGAACAAAAGAAAACGATATGATGTCATCTCGCTCTTTCTTTCGCATCGAGAGTTAAACTCTATTCGTTTCGTCCCCTCTCCATGTATTATAGCTCATCATCGAAGTGACTTTCAACGATTCGAGAGACAATTATCAGAACGAAGAGAACTAACCAGGTTATGGCTTAAGACCGCACATGCGCATCATGGCCAAAATATAAGAAGAAGAAGAAGAAGAAGAAGAAGAACGAAGAGAAATGTTTGAACCGTTGATCGGAGTGAACGCTGACGAAGATACAAAGTCCACGTGGTCGTCTGCTCGGTTCTCTATCCGCTAACACGCTCGATCGTTCACCGGTGGTAAGAGAATCTCGCTGAGACCGATAATAATGTTATCATTATGCGCATTAAATTGTTCATAGATTATTATTAATTATATTCGTACTCGATCCATGCACGTATCTGGAAGAGACGTGAAGAAATGAAAGAAAACGAACGCGAAAGAGAAAGAGCGGCAAAACAGCAGTTGGAAGAGAGTGGGAACAACGCTTGCACGTGTCACGAGTGTGGCGTTCGAGTATATTCAACGCGACACGAGAAAGGAGGAAGCACGTGTCGCGGAAACTCACCGATTTCACCGTCGGCGGGTATCTCGGCACCGAAACGTCTTCCCGGGAAGACGGTGCCATCCTCCAGCAGAAGATACGCGTTAGTATCGTCTTTTATCTTTGACGCGTGGCTAGACATTTTGTCGAGGCGAGGAAGAAAAGGTATATGTGTCTCTTTTTCGGACGCACGTTCACGTACTGCGGCGGACCATGAGAAGCCACTTTATAAACGAGCTGCCGGCAGCACGCACCGGAAGCGCCGTGGACGCGTCTGGAAACGATAGGCGACCGTCGCTTGCCCGTACAGCGTGCGATGCTTTCTCGTGAGTCACGTGACCCGCATCGAACCATCCGATTGGTCGCGGCTACATGCTCGGTGAGCGCGCTCGAATCGCGCGAGGGAAATTTGATTTCTCGGATTGCTTCTAATCGATGATCATTTTAGTTATTATCCTAGTAATTTACGGTTAGGTGTTATCGTGTCTTGGTTCATCTTACGTATACATTTTTCTTTTTATTAAGTAATAGTTAAAGGATCGAAGGTCAACTGTAAGAGATAATCAATGGAACGCGCGATAACAATTCCATTTGATATTATGCTGCCAATCTGCGACGCTCCCACGGCTGGGTCACGCTGTTTCTTCTGTAATGAATCCTATCTCCGATGAGCTCGTCTCTCGCATAGTAAAATTCTACCACCGTCGGTAACAATTTGTATCCGATGCTGAAACATAACGTCGAAACGTAACCATACGAGTTCTTCGCGTGACATTTAAATATGACAAATAACGTACAAGTGATCCGGCATTTCTAGGGTGTTCTTCCCTCGTCGATACTCTTCCAAAAGTTCATCGTGTCGACGTTTCAAATCATCCCACTCTACCTCGCTATCCTGATGGCACAGGTGCGATCGAATCTTACAGAAAAGTGGCTCTCTGTCGTATAGATGTTTAAACTTCGTTGGTTCCAATTTTACTATCGTACCTTCGGTTCGTACCTGCGTTATCGATCGTGAAGAAAATAAATCGATTATGTATCGTTCAACGTTATCGAAGGAACATGCTATTGGGCCAATACCTGTCTCGCGATATTTTGTCCCTCGTCGTTTATGTAACACCAGAGGAAACACATGGCGGCATGCGGTACACTCGTCTATGCAAGATCAAGAGATACATAATGTTAATGAATCTAACATACTCTATAATAAAAATATCATTTGAATATCCTTACCAACTCCGAAGATTTTCTACTACGCTTGTCCGTAACAAGTACAAAACCATCGTTATCGAATTCCCTGAGAACGACGGTCCTTGCGGCGACTTTATTGTCCCTGAAGAAATATACGCGTCACTTTAAATACATTTCACTTTCGCGGTTACTCTCGAGATTCGCACCCGATCGATTCGATGTACTCACTTGTTGGTGGTCGCCAGACATAAACCGTCCGGCATGTTGCTTTTGTATTTCCTTGCTTCGCTATGCCACGATCTGAAGAGATCCAATGGATCATCGAAAACGTCATCGATTCTCGCTAAATCCGAAAATTCTTCCTTGACCTTCGTTTCCTTGGTAAAATTGTATGCTTGTACGTGAATTGGAATTTTTTTTTGGCCGGAGCACTGTATTGCTCTTAAGCACAAAGTTATCTTATGAAACTAATTAATGTTGTCGTGATTAGTTATGGTATATTCACGTGAAAAAAGTACCAATTGAGATTTGTCCAGTAAAAAAAAAAAAAATATATGCGAGAGGGAGGTAACAACAGCTGTTATGTTAACATCCTTTCTACATTTTATGACGACCATGCAGACATTATATAATTAAGATTATGCAAATCGTAGCCTCGTTAGAGAGAAGGCATACACAATAATTCATGATCAATCAAATTAATCGAATCCTGTCTTGATCTCGAGCATGAAAAAATCAGGTTAATAACATTTTTTTGGATGTATGACATTTACGAAATCTTTCCTATGTGTAGAGCGTGAGACATTTAAATAAAATTATAATATTAACGAATAAACAAGTTTCTTAATGGAAAGTTATATTTTTAAATGAGACAAATACGATGATAAAAAAAACACCGCTAAAGGTCATTTTTTTAAGACTACAAGGCTTTGTTGTTTTCTTCCACTCCATGTTCGAAGTCGGTTTTTATTTTTTTGTAAAAATATTTTTTATTTCATTCT
>JAIFRP010004413.1:971856-985783 GCA_032403825.1 Odynerus spinipes
GGGGGGGGGGGGGGGTAGGTTTACAACCTACAGGTTGTAAACATCGTGTTATCGAGTGTCGTTAAAATCGCAACGATTTTGAATCTTATTTACTCGTCGTTTAGTCGATTTACTAGTTGTTTATTTACATTAAGAAAATACACGTCAAAGGTAAGAACATTCCTGAAGATTTTAATACAATATTATTTTATTTAATGAAAAATAACAATCTAGCGAATACTGCTACTTCAAAGGCAACTATTTATATTTGTAACGATCAGATTAATGATTTAACGTGGAATGCTTTAAAATTAGTCACCGTTCCCTTTATTCAAGAACTCCGTAACGTACGCGTCGTACTATTCACGATGATAGCCGATTTTTTATGAAAAAAATAAGTTACAATAATAACGTCAAGACAACGAGGATCATTTATACAACAATTTGAAAGAAAAAAAAAAGAAGAAAATAATGCTCTCATTTATATTTACAATTGTATAATTTACGATCGTTGCTCTTAAACGAATAATGCTAAAGTACGATATAGGTATAACTACGTCTAATGGCAATAACGACGTTTACTTTATCGATGATAATAAAAACGAATGACGAATGAGAAGTAGAAACGTTCGAATCATACAAAAAAGGGAACATATAATATACGATTGTCGTTGGTTTTAGTATTATCACAATTTCGTTTTCAGTGCACGTTCGTTAATTCAATGCCGACAGTCCAGTCGACTTATATCGAAGATCCTATCGAACGATAGCGAGAACATCTAACTGATCGTCGATTTAATCCAAGCGATATTGGAAGAAATTTCATCGTATAATCTAGGTCTTTCTACACCGGCCTTAGAGCAAGCTATTCGCCAGCTACTGACTCCAGTTAACGCCCATCTTTGACCGTCCGCTTGAAGACACAGCATCGGGCTACCCGCGACTTCTTCCTCCTGGAACAATCGTGAATTAGAAGGTAACTTTAACGTTATAAATCTCAAGTAAATTATTACTCACGTTACAATCGTCCATCGAGTACGCTGGCTCGGTGCAAACGCTGTTGACCGATGCGATACTTATATTTTCGCATCTTTCCATCGCGCTATGCCTCAGTTGCACTCTCTGCAGCATATCGCCTAAAAATAAAAGAAAATATTCGATACAAGAGCGTAAGAAAATTCACTAGGAAAAGTTAATCGCATCGAGGCTTCAAATACCATCGATTACGAAAGATTTATACGTCGAGAATTATGTCCACATGCATTATTTAACCATAAGTTTATTATATAAGCATACCAGTTTACTGTGTTCTATACTTTTCTCAATGTACGTAAAACGTTTACCTAACGTGTTTTATAAAATGCATACCGTCACGACGTGCCCTTGTACCATTAGATCGAACATGTTGGATTATACAATCTTATTTGCCTCATCTCTATATCCACGCACCGTTGTCGTTTCATTAAATTTTTTTGTTTAAATCGATAAAAATAGAAATCTGAAGAGTATTCGAATAATCGTTACTTACGATTTCTAGCCCATCCCAAAGTATTGCATTGAGATGCATTGCTAGACGGTGGATCTTGAGGAGAGGGTAGACAAACCGGTCTAACAAAGTCCGAATAGGTCGACACTGGTCGATCTAATTTTAACAGAACGGTCGTACTTCCCTCTACCGGAGACTTTATCATTCCTACGATCCTACGTTCCTGCTGCCACGGGGACGTACTCGAGAGACGGACCGTGCCTAACCTGGCGGACCATTCTGCCTTTGGTTGGCTAAATCCAAAAAATAAAATGGAGACTACAGTAACGTACAACCTTCGAACAATAGAAATCCTTTCGTTCCTATTTACCCTTGGAAACAAGAGGCTGTGGTGAGCAACCAATTTTCAGCGACCAACGTAGCATCGCAAACATGTACCTCTTCTTTGAAAAGTGCCGCGTGCCAAGGCCAATCCCCAGGTTCCGCCATCTTACTGAGACTTTGCCTACCTTTATTTCGCAAAGGCTGTACTCCGCATTCTGAAATAATAAATACAGAGCCTTTAAGCTATACGATCCACAAAAGATAAGCGATTCGACAATTTCAATTTCGTACCAAGCTCGGTGCAGCTGACATACATCACTTCTCTACTCGGACACGGCGCTCTGACGAATGTGATCTCCGTGGCTGATGGATCCTCCATATGAACATACTGAACGTCCTCTTCTTCGTCGATTCGCACTTCGACGGACTTCACGCCGCTAGATAAATCAAAAGGCAAGCTCGATTCTGTATCTTGAGAATGAGACTTTAGCTAACGTTATTCGTACTCACGTATAAGTCAACAAACTGCAAAGGGAACCCGCGACAGTCTGAAGAACCGTTTCCATCTCGGTGTCAGGCATCGTAGCGTTCAAATTCTCGGTACACAATTTACCGATCGTGCCTTTCTCGTTGAAAACGACGTAGCCCTCGCTGCTATATTTCGCTGCGTGCGGCGTATCCCACGGTTGAGATTTGGCTGCTCGTACGCTTTGCGCCAAAGATACTGTCGAAGGAAAAAAATCGATCGCATTGCGTTTCGAAGAACTGCCACTCACCGAGGCCGATCGACTCGCTTTACTACTCACGACAATCCTTCTCGTCGCTCCCGTTTGGACAATCCATCTTCCCGTCGCATCGTTTGCTACGCGGGATACAAGCTCTGCCGACTCCGCAATGCATATATCCATCACGGCAGTAAGCACAATTTTTCTCGTCCGCTAGATCCGGACAATCGATCACTCCGTCGCAAATTCTTGGCGACAAAGCCTTTGACTGTAACGTCTGCACGCATCCTACGATTTAAATAACGATGACTCTAGTCTCACCATTGGTCGAGTCGTTTATCGATTCGCGATTAGAACGATGACGCGATACCTGGCTTCGGTCTGCAACTGCCCACGTCCGCGTACTCCGGGAAATTCGAGCAATCCAAAGCTCGCTTGATCTTTTCCGGAAGACGGCTCCCGCAACCGTTCCAAAATTCTCGACAAAAACTCCTACAGGGTAGCTGCAACAGATCTTCGGGTTCGCTCGATAGACAGGCTGGTTGTAAGACCTGGCATACGAAATCATAGGCTAGACGATAACACTCGGCGTCTACTAATTCCCTGTTAACAAATTTGCCAAATAAATATAGACTATTAGTCTTCGTGCTCGCTCCTTTCGTTTTACGGATATAAAAGCTTGATCGAAGGTGAAGTACCTAAATGCGATGACATTTTCTTCGACGTCGAGCAAAGAACGATGTCCCAACATATTCGGATAGGAGGTGATGTTGTACGGCAGATGTTTGCAATAAGTTAATTCGAGAGGACTGCATCTTCTCGGTGGAGGTGCCGTCGTCGTTGGTGGTATCGTCGAGACGGTCGTTTGTAAGCTGACTTGTGCGTTGAGTGCCGTTAGACTTTCTTGAACCTCGAGACTCTTCGCGTCTATCGTCAAATTCGATAAATATTTCGTACTGGCGGGATCGATCTCGCGCGACAAGATATCAACCACGTCACTGGTTGCGATCGTTTGATATCTCGGATCGAACCTGATATCAAAATGCACCACCAAATCGCGACCTTCGACCCTGAAATCAAAATACGAGTTAGTCAAAGCGGAAACGACCAAACGATATCGTGTCGTAACGCGATACGCGACACGCAGGAATATTTAAAGAGCTCGAAAATAAATAGCTACTGTATTCGTTTGATGGAGAACAGGGAGATACATTATTGATGAAGGTGGCATTCGAAGCTCCCTCTTCCCGAGTACACGCGTCTCGTCGCTTTTGCTTATGTATGAGTCTCGAGAAAGCAGCCGGGGGAATCGCGGAAAAGGTTTTCCGAGAAAACTTTTCTCTCGTGCGAGGCGCGATAAATCTTTTGGAGAACATCGCTCGACTTTCAATTATTCTATAAAGACTAGAGAGTCTCGATTCACGCATAGTGCTTTACGAGCACTCGCGTTTCCTTGTACCTCAAGTATACGACTACGAGATACACGCGTAACAAGTGGATTGATTTTTTAAACCGAAGTGTATAAAGTACGAACGATAAAATAGAAAAGATAGAAATTAATCGATCGATCGATCGATCGATCGATGCGCGACTTACCCATCGAGCGCTAGAACGTCCGATGCGAGAAAGGAAAGTTTGAGCCAGCTGCGCCTGAATATGAGATTGAGTCGATCGCGATACTCTCGCGAGCGTATTCGAAAGGCCTCGGTAGAGGGATCTGCCAGTTCCGCTGCGAAGGTGTCTCCCTCGATAACTCGAAATGTCGCTAGGAATATCTGGTCACCCGGTGGATCCGACGTTAGGAACGTGTCTGAAACATCGTGCACCACCCTTCGTTAATTATTCTCAACGACGTTATTACACGTTTCCGAGCTGACCATAGAAACGTTTTACGTTCTAATTACCATAATTAAGCTAGTTTCGTGATAAAGGAAACGAGCTCGCGAACGAGCCGAGTCACGATCCTCGTTTAACCGGATTCGAAAGATACTATTACTGGACCGTGCTCGTGAATCTGTTTTTTTATTAAGTAAATCACGGTGAAGGTAATTAAATAAATATATGTATACATATTTCGTATTCCTCGTATAAATAAATAAATAAATAAATAAACATTCGTGTCTCTTCGTCGACGAATCTTTACAGTCGTTTCCTCTGGCGCCAGTAGATATGAAATTTCCTCTCCAGGACCACGAGAGCGAAGGAAACGAGGACAGGCAGGTGCCCGCAGCGACACCGTCCAAGAGACTCACCTTTCACCGCAAACTTTGGTCAGCGATTTTTCCCCTCGTCCTAGATAGGCCCCTTTTTCGAAGTCGAGTCCTCCTTCGACCGATTTCCCGGTGGTGATCTCGCGATGCCCTGCGGTTTCGCACTCGATACTCGAGATAGCAAATCGACCAGATCATTTTTAGACCTATCGAAGACGTTGACATACATACGCGTGCGAACGCGTACGAACCGGGTGAAATCCTCGGATCAATGAAGATCGATTCGAAAAAGAAATAAAATTTCTTTTATTTCATCCTCCAAGCGTGGGATATCAAAAAGATTTAAAAGAATTTATCGAGCGTAAAAGCGAACAAAGGGAATCCTCGAAGGATGACGGAGCACAACGAGTTCCGGTATTGAAAGTCAGTCTCCTTCTGACCCGCTTACTATTCTCCACATCTCACATATACGCACACTTTCATAGAGAGAATCTCTCTCCCTCTCCCTCTCTCTCTCTTTCTCTTTACTCGACGCTACGAGTATCAAAATGTTCCAAGGACACGAATCCCCACTTTAAGGTCGAGCCGCGAAGCGGTCAGAGGCGCGCGTCTCCTCCAACTCGGTCAGACCGTTACCTTTTACCACTTCGAAGACCTTACCGGACCAAGATGATTCTCGCTTCTTTATTCACGCGTGGAATCATTCTTGTTAATTATGAAACAAATTTCCTATTATTAAAGAGTATCTTCTTTACATTCTGTATTTATTATTCAAGCGATCGATATGCGTAGCTACTATTTACAAAGTTTCTACAATTTCCCTAATTTCTTTCTAGCTTGTTTGTTGGTATTGATAAAGTTGCAGATATCGACAATAATGAAAGCGTGAAAGAGGTTTAAAAATACATTCGATTCGACGATCGACTCGTTAGTTTTCAGCGTCTTTAACGAGCACAGCAAAAAAGCTGATATTCTTCTTTCACCTACCATTTTCACTCTGCACGAAGTCAATCGTTAAATAAGAGTTTTCCCGTCTTTGCGATAAACGAGAAAATTCTTTCACCGGCCGAAAGTGGACTTCAGACGAACGGTACTGTTGGAATTGCAGGAAACGAGTCGTGCAAAGTCGATCTTGGCAGGAAGTTCTCGGCGATATAAAGTTGTAAAAGAAAAAAAAAGATGTTTCCTCTATCGAACGTACGACTACTCCGGGTTTCGTCGAAGAGTCGGTAACTCGGTCAGACCGTTATGTTTGCGTGCTGAAAGACCTCAATGGGCTTTGGCCGCATCACCTTCCTCTTCTTCTTCTTCTTCTTCTTCTTCCTTCTTGCACGCGCAATATGCTCGTCACAATAAGTTTATCGGCCTCCTCGCGTTTCTCCTTCACGGTATAGTATTCAACACGCTCGAGTCATTAATAACTTCTTATTATAACTCGGCTCTTCCTGAATTCCTGCGATATTTGTTACGTCGACGACGCTCTTCCTCTTGTCGTCAACCTCGTTTCATTTTATTTTCGATTCAATGCATATCGTTGCTATCGATTGTGCTTACTTTTTATTATTTCTCCCTACCGCTTTCATCCTCGTTTGCCACCGAGGGCAGGTTTCGCGACGCGATCGCTACGACAAGCGCGACTGATCGCTTTACTCTCGCTTACGTGTAATTCGTTCGTGCGCGATATCTCGCGAGCTTTCGAAGCTCGAACGCACGTGTTATAACTCGCTTACATGCTACCTTACGTTTCTCCGTAAAATATTTTTTACGAGAGGCACCGATAAATCACGTTTATTATAGCGAATAATTGGAAAACGATTATTTTTGGACGAACTCTTTCGTTCGTGCGTAACATTTTTTACGCTCGTACCTAACTCGTAATGATCGATTACGCGCGCTCTTACCGCCTCCCGTGACACGCTCTCTCGAGGAAACCTCTAACTACGCGAATCCCATAAATTTACCGTTTCCTATGGAGATAATGACTTTTCACGGGATAACCCTTTGTTTCTTGATCGTCGCGAGATGCGTTGGAAATTCAATTAACTCGATGATTAATCGTGTACCGTTCTTTTAATAATCCGATCGAACGAAGCTCGCGTTCTTTTTACCGTTGTCACTTGTAATTCATATCATTATTATTAAAAATGAAACGGTAACAGTTTCTTTAATCACGACTACGAGGATGTAAAGAAACTCTCGTGCGTTTTATTCTTCGTCATCGATCGAGAATAGAATCGTAAGAAAGGAAGATCTCTCAAGGTGAAGTGCGCGTACACGTACGAGAAAATGTTCGTTCTTCTCGACAAAGGGAAACGTCGATCACGTTTTACGGCTCGCGAGACGTTCAGCCACCGTGAACCCATCGATCTCTGCGTAATTTCATGCCTCCTAAACCGCATCGGCTGCACAACCACCACCGCCCGTAAGATTGCCGGTTTTAAACGTCGAAGATTTTCGTTCGGCCAGGAACTCGATTCCTTCTTTGGATTTCGCGGTGAAAGCGGTGAAACGGTCGCGCGACGATAACTATCTTCTTATGCCGAAGATGTTCAGCGATTAGAAAGATGCTAGGAGATTAAAAATGGCGTCGACGGATTTCTTTGAAGTTTCTTACTCCTTCGATCGAAGCGAAGCTAATGAGTTACGTGTAGGTGGGATATACTTACAGCCGAGGTATATGGAAACGCCGGAAAAGAGTAGGAAGAGCAGGAAGGCGGCCAGAACGCAGCAACCGCATCGATACTGACCACCGAGCTTCCTCGTGAATCTGATGTCGCTGTCCGAGGACAGGATCGAACTTGGGGTGCCGGCTCGACTGAATCTTCTCGTGCTCACGGTGCTCACGGAGATCTGCGGAGGAAAATGGATTTAATCGTGTGGCCTCCAGAACGACGTATTTTTTTTATGAAACTGTACATTTCGTATGTCTTTATCTAAAAATCCAACTAACAAATGGAGTCTTAAATCACTCGTCCTAGCGAAATTTTGCATTACGAAACGAAGTGCGGTGGAGGGCATCGAAGTAACGCGTGATCACGTGACGAAACCCTTCTTCTTTCTTCTTCCTTCGCCGTGGGGTTGCCACAGCTTCCAAAGTGCAGACACGACTCGTATTAAATGATCGTCTTGCTTTCTACTCTTATGGAGTATAAACCGAACGACGAGGAGGATGGTTAAATCGATTTGGCTCCTACGACGTGCAATCTTGACGTTTAATCACACTAAATATTGGTTATCGAGAAAAGAAAAGAAGAAGGAGACGTTTCGTCATCGAAGATAACTTTTTCCTTCGTAAACACGAATCTTCCGTAGTAGATAAGTATAGTGCAACATTTGTCTATGAACCGAAATAATCACTGTTGTATTGTGAACACTATTATTCATCAATTGTCAAATTTATATTTAAAATAAAGAGATCATACGAAATAGAAGATTTTTTGTAATTTATTTTTTATCACTCTTCCCGCTCTCCGATTTTTCTCATTCGTGACTGAAGATAGATCACGAAGTACGAAAGCAGGAAACACCTCGGAACAACCGCAAGCACCCTGCACCGTAATTACGCGATTAGCCGTATAATTGTCCGAATCACGACTTATGCAAGCGCATATCCGCACGGGGCCTCGATCGGTTCGATCGAGACCGGCTTGTGTTGTGGCATGCAAACCTCGCGTATGTGGTTATCGTAAAAGAGCTTGTACTCGCATAGTACACTCATACGTATACGTGTTCGTATGTATGTACGTACATATATACTACACACCGTTAAATGTACGTTAGATGTATGTACGTTTACCATCTCTCTCCCTCCCTCCCTCTTTCACTAACTTGTAAATCGACGAGAGTAAGCGTCCGTGTAATCGTCTCCGCGCGAATGCGCGTGCACGTTCGCCACTCGCGATGCATCTTTCTCTTTCCATTGCCTTCTCTATCTCGCCTACGCGACGAATAGACGAACGCGGAGGGCGTAGGCCTCGACGTTCAAATGTTACGCTTGGCTCACGCTCCTCTATAGCGGCAACGACCGAACACGAGGATCGCACCTTTCTGCGCAGGATGACGAGTGGGCTAGTTCTGGAAAGCTCTCCTTTTTCTTTCGCGCGAGACGAGAAATGTCACGAGATCGGTATTGATCCATTTTACCGATTCCATGGGAAAAACGTTCTCCGTCTTCGTGGAAGAATATAACTGGAAGACTCGGTGAGAATCGAAGGACGATACTCTTCGTGGCATCCTGCGAGACCTTTTACTCGGTCGCGACGACAAATGACATTTCTACGGTTGACAAGGCTTCGATGTATTTATAATCTTTAAGAATTGCATATTTGCGTGTTGAAAAAAATTCTTACGCGATTATTCGATAAACGTAGAGAATATATGTATTATATAAAAACACGTAAAATTCAGAAATTTTTTCAATAATCTTTCAGTACTCGAAAGGTTAAAGCATCGATAGTTGTGTTTCGCATAACGATCTTTGAAATCGTTAGGAAGGAAACGGTTGGAATAGCTAAAGTAAAAGTGAATAGGCAGAATCGAATGATGGCTGTGAGAGGCGAGTCGATTTTCTCACGGGAGTCGATACACCATTGGAAGAATAGCGAATACAGCGGAAACGGCGTTGCCTCTACTAGTCACCTTTACTTTATATAGTATATGTAGTTGTACCGGACATTATGGTAATCTATACTTTTAATCATTTCCGTACTTCGCACGGTGTCGATCGAACAACTGCCCATTATCTAATTACTCGATAACGGAATTATAAATTCGAAATTATTATTCGAAAAGACGTTCCTTTTTAAAAAAATTAATCGCATTCATTTTTCCCGCGCGATACGATCTTCCTCGTGAGTAATCGTTATTAGCATACCCCGCTCGTGGACGCGGAAGCTAGAAAATTCCATTAGCATATCGAGAGAGGGTCATTAACGTTACCGCTTAATTTAACCTGAGGAATTGGCGATGGACCAAGAATCGTGTCGCGATTTCGAGTTCATACTCGATAACGAATATTCCTCGACGAGAAATTTGAATTAACATATTATCCGTAGTATTATCGTAAAAAGTGGGAGCCCGAAAGTCCACTGGACTGTAACGCGCGATAGGCGATTGGGCCGTTCCCTCGGAGGTATCGAGAACACGAACTTTATGACCGGTCTATCCTTCCTCCCAGCCGGTAGATATAATTTTAATTAGATCTCGGAACGCTACCGATCGAGCGCGCCGATCGAGACTGGCAGCCGACTTCGTCCTGACGTTATGTAAGCGTACCTACGACCCGGAGGAACGAGGAGAGTCTTTCGCCGAACAATGGTGCAGAGATATTACGAAAGTCGAATGAAAGTTCGAGCACGAAGCCTTTTGCATTGTGGTAACTCGATTCACAAATACCGTGCGCTCGGAGTTCCCTATCAAAGCACTGCTCTCAGCGCGAAGTCAAGAACGATGCGAGTCATCGTACACTTGCTAAGAAGGGAACAATCATTTTCGATAATTGCGGCTGCGCGATTAAAAAGAATAACATCGTTAGAAGAGATCGACCGACCTAATAACCGTACCTTTCGTATTAACCGTGATATTTTATTAGTATTCTCATCGAAAGAATCGCGGTATCTCGTAATTCTCGTAATGGAGCTGAAAGGTCATGAGACCTGGTCTTCTGCAAAAGAAAGGAATTCTCGTGTCGAAAGACGTCGCTGGGCGAAGAAGAGAACGGACTCGATTAAGAACGCCTAATCGATTCGCGACACGTTGATGTCCATCGCGTTGACCCACTGTGAAGACGTAACGAAATATGTTCAACATTACACGTTCAACGTATGGTCACGATGATATCGGATAGAGAGAGAGAGAGAGAGAGAGAGAGAGAGAGAGAGAGAGCTTCGGAGTCCTTGGTAATGAGAAATCGAATCGATGATTAATTCTCTGCATCAACATTTTTAGTTGCGACACAAAAGAGCACGAACCTAGCAAGAACCAGCATCGTCGCTAATTTTTCCAAGTTCGAAAGTTACACCGCTAATTTCACGGACACTTGTCCGCGACGAGCTTGCCGGGAAAGTAGATTTCAATGTCAGTAAGTGGAGAATCGAGTAACGATGGTAGGAAGAGATTAACCGCCGCCGGGCTAAACTCGGTTAGAACATACGCGCGTGCTTCCGCTAATGGACGCGGTCAACGACTTCAAGGCCGAGAAAAATCGGAATCGAGCGCGTTAAAAAAAGAACCAAGCGCTTTCCTTCCCAATGACTTTCGTGAAAGTTCGAAACCCAATCGAGCGACTTTGGCGAAGAAGAGTGGATATACCTTTGGCGCTCGTCCCGGCGGTCGATCTCGCTCGAGAATATCCGGCTGACGAACGATGGGCAAGAATGACCCCGTAGGAAGGACTTTTGCCCGGCAGCGTGAAACGACGCCCTACGGGAAGTTGTACGTTTATCGTCGTCATCTCGACGCACTCGACGTCATTCTTCTCGGACTTTACGACTCGAGTATTAGTACGATACGAAGAAGGTGCGTGGCCGAATAACGATGCGAGCCGCGTCCTCGGCTCGAACGATCACCATTTCCCGGAAACCGTAGACCCAAGTTGTATCTTTCGAGTACATACTAATCGTTCTCCTAATTTCTACGTAGTAACTTCGGGGAACGATTCGTCGAGAAATTCCAACGCGTACGTACCTACGAGTTATTTGAAAGTATAGATGGGCGTTCGTTGTCCCGTAAAGAAGAAGAAGAAGAAGAAGACGATCCCAACGAGAGAAAACGCTCGGCAAAGTGTCAAACTCGCGGGAAATCGGTGTCACCGAGCCTTGAAAAAAGATCTCGCGTGTCCTATCGGTTAGCCGTCCCCCTTGACTCTCCGAACTGTTACTACCGTTACTCCAAACGCCAGGCCGCGTTTCGAAAAGAGCAAGAATCTAGGAACGAGTTTTGCTCGCCTTAAATTACACTCTGCCCGCTTCCATTCGCCTCTCGGTGTAGTATGCACGTAACGAGCGTCCGACAGTCGTAAACCCGTAGCCTTCTCGGTCCACTGCCTCGATTCTAGTAAACGCGATAATGCTTTCTTCGACCAAAAAGAACGATCGCGCGAATACCCGCTTAAAAATCATTAGAAAACGTAAACACTAAGCAACGTGCAAGTCGACTTCCTAGAGAAAAACAAACTCTCGCTTTACGAAATCCGTCGCGACTGCTCTGAAAAATTTGATACTCGCACGGTGATATTTTAACGAGAAAACAATTAAGATAAAACCCGGTTACTCGTTAAAGAAGGAGGAAAGAAATCACGCTAGTTTGCTACCGCGGTAAAGAATGTTGATTGGACGCGATAGTTTTTCCTAGAACTAATCCAAAAGCGTCGTAGACTTCCCTTATCGCCTAACGATTTCCGTATCGAAAAGTACGCGTCGAAAAAAGATCGATCCAGAGAACGATTCGTATCGTAGGACAACAGGATACGTCTACGAAATAATTCGTGTCGATTTACGCGAGACGCGAGGAGAGAAGAGAAAGGTGAGGAACGAGTTGACAATTCGCCTCGCTCGTTCGGAATGTCAATCGACATCATTGGGTGTTCGTAAGGAGCGTAACGGTATATCGCGAAGAGAACAGATGACAGCCCAACCCAGTCAGACCCAACCCAACGTTAACGCATCGTTCTCTATTCCGGTCAGCCTAGTTCTTCGTTTCAGCTCCTGCGGCGAGTGCGTAGGTATTCGACGGCACGCGCGACTCAGGGTCAATGGAGAACAAGGTCGATCTCTCGCACCGCTGACCGTTTTCAGGTCTCCGAATGTAAAGTCCAAATCTTCCGCGAGTACTACCGCGAAAATATGTAGGTATTTAGGTATACGAAACTGGTTTTCCGAGTCTCGATCGATCGATTCTCGAACCCTGCTACGTTTTCCACTCGAACGATTATTAGACTACTCGGAATTCGAAAGGGAAGCCTACGAAGGTCTCGAAGCGTTCGCGTTCATCCACTTCGTTAAATTTGCAACTATTTATCAAACGATGCGATTCGAGGACAATGGTATTCAAGGTCGAACTACCTACCGGTAGATTGGAATACAAGGGAAACCCGGATAATTATCTCTTTTAAGCGATTTACGTCCAACCGTGATCTTGCTACTCCTCGTGGTGAATCGTGCCGATGAATATTAAGAATGCACGCGCGCAGAAAGTTCGCCACGTTTATTATTACGTAATTCAGCGGTCAGAGTTTATTACGAGGCGTAGGTACATCTAATTCCACGAGGAGGAGACTCCTGCGCGACCGCAGAAATAATTCAAACGACATGCGCCGACGGTGCGTACCTTCCTTCTCGACGGAACATCGGACACGACTCTATTAAGCCGTCGTCGTTGTCTCGAGTACCTACGAATCGTTTTAAAATCGTTTTACAAGTTTTTTCTTTCCATGACGCATCGTGAGAACTTTAGCGTCGTTGAAACATTTTCTCGAGGAAGATGTTTCCGAGTGGCTAAGACGTATGACACGTCGAAAATAATCAGGATTTACGACACCGTTGGTTCTTGACATCTCCGCGCAAAATGCTAAAAGGCACGAGTTGTGAAAAAGATTGGTCGAAGGCCAGACGCGAGTGGCGGTGTCTACGCAAGTAAATATAGTTTTTACGTTCTCCGACACCGAGTTGCAGGTGACGCGCGACAATCACGAAATTCTCCGAGGTTATTACGAGGCGACATTTTCCTTTTGCCACTCGCCAAGCGGTAATGACAAAATGAAGACGACGTAGGAGAGAAGCGGCAAGATTACGAAGCTAATTAACCAATAGACGAAGGAAATTGGAGCATCGCGCGAGGCTAATTACGGAGCAGGCAACTCATTAATATCTCCAGTGTTTATCGTTGTATTATTTTGTAAGATGGCTACGATTAATAAAAGTTATCGAACGGAATTAAAGCGTCGCAATTAGTTTCTTTACTTCCCACCCATCCTAGCAAGTTCCACGAACGGCAATATAAAAAAGAACGATCATAGGAAAATTGCTAGCGTAAAATCTAATAACGACTCTTCCGCGCGCGCTGGCTTTTACGTCTTTCGCGCGAAACACAATGCGCGCCTTTCCGAGGACGATTTCGCAGACGTCTCGGAATATTTAGTCGAGCGTGCGCGCATTTCGCACGAGGTCCGAGCATCTCATTAACGTTGGGAGCATAGTCGGAGAGAG
>JAIFRP010004413.1:985799-1001687 GCA_032403825.1 Odynerus spinipes
GGTATACGTACATGCATGAGTACATAGATAATGAGAGAGGCGAATTGAAAGAGCTTAGAGAGAAAGTGCGCCAGATTCGTGTCTCACCTTTGAATCCCACGAGCTCTTCCTCTTGTGCTCCATCGTGACGGTCATCTTTGAATATCGTCGAGCTGGTGCGTTCTCCTCGATTTGCTCGCTTCGTCAACGTCCCTCCGAGGCGTCGTTTTTCGCGCGCATAAGCACGAACTTCATCGCGTCGAGTTTTCCTCTCTTTCTTCTCTCGTTCACCTCACTAAGCATACGTTTTAATCCTATTCTCACTGCACCAAACACCTTCGTTTTCTTCTTCTTCTTCTTCTTCGTTAGGCAAAAAATCCCCACGGAAGCGGATCGAATCGATGAGCTTTTACCTCTTCTCACGACCCTGTTTCTCTTATCGGCTTACAGGAAAGGAACCGGCTGGGGGTGTGGTTGTATACTGCAAATCATATACGTGAAATTGTATTACAACATTTTTTTTTTAAATACGACGAGCTTGCGGTCGACTGCGATCGAACGCCACGCACGCGAGAAGCGAGAAAACGTTCGGGGCTTCGATGCGCCTCCGCGAGTGTATCTTCTTCGAGGTAAAAAGCGTACACGGTAAGGCGATATCGCGGAACCGTCGACGCGTGCAGGTTCTTGACACCGTTGAGAAGCACGAGACGATCCGAGCGTTTCTTAGGTGTGTTAATTCGAAGAACGTGTGCGTGAAACGGACGAAGACTCAACTTTGCTCTCTTAAACCCGCTACTCGCTCTCCAACTTGTCGGTCATCTGTGTAGAACACATATTTGTAGGCCGATAAGTTGGATAGCGAATGAATAAAAGATGAAATAACAAATAGAAACATCGAAAGAAAGATCTCACTCACTGAAAAACTCCCAGATCCCGGGTGCACTTGGATAATTCGGGAAAAGGTGTAACGCGTGACACGTAGGTCGAAACTCCTTCGCAAAAGCGTCCCAGAATCGCGGCACTTTCGAGCACTTGACCCAATTAACTATACCGGCGAGAGAAGTCCATTAAAAATCACTGGCCCGTGCCAAAAGTCATTAGAATTGGACCCGGCCGAGGTTGATGCAGGTGCGCGATACCGACGAGCCGGTAGCAGCTGCTAACTGCGAGCCGATGCGCGTTCGAGCTCGAACTCGACGAAAAACAAGGCGAGAGAACGGAGCGCGCCGAGGAGCCGTCGAAAGAGCGGGCCCGCTCGTTCCGGTACCGGACCGTTCGAAAAGAACGTTCTTTCGTGCTCGAGGAGCAGCCAATTTCTCCCGAGCCGATGAAATCGGAGTCTGTGCCACGAGCCGGGAGATTGTCCCGAACGAAGAGAGAACGGAGGCCTGCCGCTCGCTCACTCACTCGTGGATGCACTTTCACGTCATTACCGGTTCTCCACGGCGTCGTCGGTCCTCCCCTCTGAAGCCGAGGGCACGCTTATGAAGCTGTCCGGAGCAAGGACGATGACGGACGATCGATTTGTCACGTTTCGTACATCGATGAAAATCCAAGCGATAGAGATAACGAAGTGCCTTCCGGATCGAACCTCGTATATACCTCGGGAATAAGAAAGAGATACGCGGAACAAGTTCGCGAAAGCAAATACAAATGGATGCTCTCGCTGCTAATGATGGCGCGAATTGCGGCTTTGTTCGTGCTCGCCGCAATATTTTACACTCTTCTAATACACGATACGTATGTACGTACACGAGAACGAGAATAAAATAAGAAGCATACGATCGTAAGTAGACCAGCGGTGAGTTCTCTAATCGACCGTAAAACCCATCCACTGCGGGCGAAAGTGTGCCTTACGAGTGATATAAAGCATTCTTGCTTTTCGGTAAATGGAGCGAGTCGTTTGTTCGCGCTAACGATTTGTTAACCGAGAATATACAACTTTTACTTGAGAAATACGGTTTTCTTTGAATGGACTAATGACAGGGCATGCAATAAATCACGCTCGTCTTTTGTAACCGATAATCCTACATACGTCCGATACATCGGCGACTAAAAAGAAAGAAATAAAGAGAGCGTAGGCTAACTAAGATGCAGGTGCATTCGCATCGCATTCTCCCGTCAAGGAATCAATGAAGCTCTCAAAGAGAAGTTCGCACGCAATCTCGCAATAAGATCGGAAGTTCGAGCGCTCTCGACGAGTTTACAACCGTTTTACTCCCACGAGCTACGTAAACCGGGTGAGACACGGACGGAATTGTTCAGCGTCGTCTATGCACTTTCACGTTATTGTGCCTTTCTTTGCTACCGCACGAAATTACATCGAGCAAACACGAAACCGACCGGATTCACCGATGAAAATTCATCCATGTTTTTTGGTATAACGCATGAGCTCCCCGACTTTATCGTTTTATCGGTACGTTGTTTTTCCCATCTTTTTACGTCACCCCAACGAGGCACGTAAATTCAACGAAAGTACGAACCCGTTGTCCCTCTTTCTCTCTCGACCTTATACAAAATACATGTGCAACGGTTCGAGCGAGACGTAACGTTTCAAGGGTAACATGTGGATGGAATATGACGCTTCTATGTCTTCTCGATTTCAAGTAGGCACGCGCGTACATAAATGATCCGTTGTTTACGCTCGTCGTTCGTATAATAATCGTGGAAATGAAAATCGCCGACATTCTTTATTATTTATATTAACGCGTTCGCGAAAAATTTAGTTTACGCTTGCCTCGGAAGAGATTAACGTCATAACGGAGGACGTTGTTCGGTCCTTGAATAAAACAAATCAAATAACGATAAAAAAGAAAATAGAAAGGACATTAGATTTGCATGCGAGAGGCTCGAGAATGTTAAGCTGCTCCTCTCGCGCATCCAACATCGTAATCTAAAAACAGGCACGACCGGCAAAGAATGTGGAAAAACAGGGTCGAAGGAGAGACATAAAATTCACGCATGCGAATTCAAATCCTAGTACGCGTATGTATATACGTACACGTATAAAGTATACATAGTCTTGGCCGAACCCACCTGTACTTTTCTTTCTCCCTTTTCTCTTTGTCGTTTCGAGTCCTCGAGGACGTCCTTTCCTTTTCTTCTTCTTCAGGGTCGTTCGTGCACCGAAAACTCCTTTTCTTCTATCTATTTATCTCTCTCTCTTCTTTTCGCGCGCGCTTCTTCGGAAGAAGGTCCGATTGGCCGAGGACGGTGCAGGAGATACGCACGCTCGAGAAACTTTCGGTCCTCCTCGTAGCACCGAAAAGAGAGACTCGAAGCGTTAGAAGACACGAAGAAGCCGGCCGGCTAGAATACACGCATGCGATGACGAACAACAGCTGTTTCCTCTCTGCGAGCACCGACCGGAAGTCTTTCCCTCTTGGCGTTTATATCTTTCCCTTTTAAAGTTAACGTCGGCACTGGAAGAAGCCTCGACGAGACCTCACCGCTCCAAGGCGAACCTCTTTCTCTCGTGTCCCGTGGAAAGAAACAACCGTTAATGCTAAACGCGAAGTATCGTGGCGCGTGGTACACGCACGAATGTGTACACACGGCTCTCGCCGGCTCGCCGCGGCTGCTGCCGCTGCTCGATTAACGATCCGGCGAAAGCATCCCCCCCGCTCCTTTAACGTCAAACGACAACATTGAGCGCGCGTTAATTGATTGGACGAAATCGGTGAATCCGACGAATTGCATCGCGAACGCTCGATCCCGAACATTTGATTGATGATTTTCTCTTCTCTTTTTTATGGATAGATAAAATATTATTACGAGATTCAAGAAATTCCTGTGAATTTAACACAATTCTTACTCGATCTCACGCAGAAACGAATGTATTTTTAATTCTTTAAGATTTCGCTTCTCGCACGATTTCCCGCATGGAAAAAATATGTACGTATACATACATATATATATATAAGCACCAAAGTTGAATGGCGCGAAAGTAATGTTTCTCCGTCGTGTTTCCCCTTTCCCCGATGTCTGTAAACGATACCATTCCGTAAGAAGAAAGGAAAAAGAGATATTATTTCTCAAGAAGAGAGAAGAGAAATTTTGTCGCCTGGAAAGGAACGAAACGATACGGTGTCTCGTTCGAGAATCGTGAGGTAACTTGTGCGCGCGCGTTCCCTTCCGATCGTTAACAAAAACTTATCTCTCGGCGAATCGAGAGAGAGAGAATGGCACGTTGTTGCTCGAGCAAGTGCATATTCGCTCGTGGGCTTCGCGAGCTCCGTACGAACGCGTTCGCGTTTGTTAGACTATTAAAATAGAAGCGTTCGTATTCGAGTATCATTAGGCTCCTTTTCTCGTATAGAAATCTCGGCAACCTGTTAAACGAGTGCTCTCGCCGAGTACTTACGTTCGCTTAAGGAGTACCGTGATATTCGACGAAACAGCTTTCTATATGCCATGTCGAGAAGCATATAGAAATGGTCGCTGTATCGTCGCAGTCGTCGTCTCTTCGTCGATCAAGACGACGCGAAAGAAGTTCGCTCGCGTCTCGACGTATACGGCTCGCGGGCTGGTACATGTGTATATACACGTACGTACATACGTAGAGAACATGCGCGTAAACGGACTACGCGTGGAGCACGATCGCATCGGTACGATCGACGACCCGGTCGTAAGTTCATTTCCCAAGAAAGCTCGAGCGACCGCCGTTAAACAGTGCCGCGTGCGCGCGTACATTCCTTCCACGTTTTTCATGTATATTTCGAAACCGTCGAGTTTCAGCTAACGGTGCTCCCGTATGCTCGAGGCTCTACGACGACGTCGGGGGACGAAAGTCGAACGAGTGTCACGCCGTGCGATAGAAGCGACTTCTTTTCGAACGTTACGCGCGCTTTCGTTAATCGATGGTGTACACAGTCGAAGATCGATCCATGCTAATACGGTGTTCAAAGTAAACGCGCGATTGCTAGTTTTCGATCGTCCTCCTGCCACGGCGACGAGAGACGCGCATTGCGTTGCGACGAACGGTCTATTTATAAATTATTACATCTCGAAGAGTCGATTCTAAGGAGGCACAAGTAGCGCTATATTCGTAACGTGGTTGTTGAACCGAGCCTTTGAGTTTTGCAAGAGTCGGACTGCGTAACGGCATCGGAGTCAATGTCTTACGATTGCATCATTAAAGCTCGACGCGACGCGCGTCGATGGTAAAAAGACTTTTGACAATGCTGCGCGCTTGGCATTTCGTATGGCTCGCTCGTTTATCGATAAATCCGAGGTGATCGAATCGATCGATCGAGGCTACGCTTCTCGAGAACGCGGAGGAACCTGAAATGAAGTAAACTCGTCGGTTATTTCGATTACGCCGTAATCACGAAGAGATATACGATTAGATTACTTAATCGTTCAGTTTATTCGTATGGACAATTAAACGATACATATACATGATGTGTACGAATTACGTGTCCCGCTCTTTTTTTCTCTCTCTCTCCCTTTCTCTCATTTTTTTCTCTTAAATCTAATACATCGACAGCGATCGGAAGAGCGTACAGGGCATCGAAAGCCGATGCCGCGTAGTTCCGTTCCGAGCGCGCATCTACTTTAATGATAATAATAAAAATTAAGTATAACTACCCTGTAAAATACGAGATTGACACTACCATTTCGGGGATAGCGGTATAAATAGGTCGTTATTTTGCAGTTTGGTTACAAATCACAACTTTCGAAAGAAGTACATGATACAGTGAATATTCGGGGGGATTAATAAGTATTAGGCAATACAGTTTCTTTTTCGGTCGAATTTCTGAAACACTTATGCACGTGATACGAGAACAATGAATTAAATAAAATACTGTGACAGATATATAAATGCGTTAACGTCGTCTTCGCACGCTTTTTTCCTTCCTCTTTCATCCTCCACCTCCTCCTCCTCCTCTTCGTCACACCGTCTCACCCTGTTCCCCTTCTTTTTTGTTCGTCTTTTGTTTCACTACACTAACGTTAGTGCCGCGTTTGTCCTATCGAACGCGTTAACAATTCTTTCAACTTATGTAAAAAAAGAACGGAAGGTACAAAAATCGATACTGCTTTTGTAAGTAATAATCCACGAGAGTCGCCACGGGATATGTCATACTGCTCTCCTTACTTTATATATTACGTCGTGGGCGCGATCGACTGCCGGCAACAATGACTTCGCGAATAACTTTCGAGCGTCCTTCTTTTTTTTTTGTTCTTATTCTTTTATACCTTTTCGTTATAAATATCTAAGGTACGACATCGGTGTGTAAGTGTTATGTATATACGTATATAGTGTAACCCATCTCGTATTACCGAATAGAAGTCGATACACTTTCTCCGAATCGCGAAGTTCGGTGGACAGCGAAAAAAAAACACAACGGTTTCCTGTCCCGGGGCCTTATCTCATAAAAACAATTGTAAAATTCGCTTTTGTTTGTTTTTTCTCGTCTTCTTTATACTTCTCGATAAGTCGCTCGGTAGCGGTACAATAGCACGCACTTCTATTCATCGTTTGTTTCTCGTATACACCATTTATCGTAAAGGAATCGCTCGCGAGATCATTCCGTTATTCGATCGGTACAGGGTGAGAGTAAAATATGAGACGATGATCGCGTCTGTATTAAAATTCTCGGCTTTTTTTCCTTTTTTTGTTCCTTTGAAATGTCTCACGAAATCGTTGCTCTCGCGAGAGATCGGCGATGGCACGGATTCAGAGATCAGTGTCATACCAAGCTGCAACCTGATTATTATCTTGCGGCGGCGCGGGAAGCTCTTCCAAATGATCGAAACTCAGGTCACCTTCGTGCGCCACATCCATAGTGTCCATTGCACCGTATGTCGATCCTCCGCCTATTTCTAATCCTTGCATCGAATCTACTGGTATCTGGTCATAACCTGTCGCACGAAAAACATTGTGTACAGAAATACAGTCTCATGTTCTATTTCGACGAAAAATGTAACGTCGAATCAATATCATACGTCACAAAGAATTTATACACGTGTATTATATGTGTGTTTCGTAATACACGTTCGCTATATATATATATAAAATACTCGAAAGCCATCTCTTTTTTTGTGCATTCGAAAACTCGTGACATCTTCCGCCGGTAGGCACGCGGAAAAATCTCTTTGATCCGCGATAGACGACATCGATTCACTGCACAACTACTACTGCATTTCCACTGCGAATAATTTTTGTTACAGTCTTTTCTCTTTTGCATTAAACCAACGAAGAAAAAAAAATAAAAAAATAAAAAAAACTACATCTTCGACGTAAGACACGACGTTACGAGCAAGAAGAGAGTCTACGTTAGAAAATAAATACCTTCCGTCGTATATAGCTAGAGAATTTTAGGCGAAGGATCTCCGAAGAGAAATGCGCACTTAAATGCGGACGGCTATTGATTTTTCAGACTTCGATAAACAGAGAGGGGAAAAGATGAAAGCCAGGACAAATTACAATCCGATGGTGAAACCGCTTGATTGCATGCTTTTGTACGATCGATTAATCAACCGGAGTATTTCCAGCGACGTTTTTCGTTAGATGTAAAAAAATTGAAAAAGTATATGCAGTTCGAGGATATATGTATCTTGCGCGTAGCGATGCTTAGAATGAAAAGCTCGTCTTTTAAAAGAAAACTCACTATACCTGAGAGTACCGTACACGTCGTTCTTTCTTCCAAAAAGCGTATAGGATTACGTAAGAGATGACGTAAGAGAAGATAAGGCATGCACGAAAACCCGTACACATAGAACACTAAACATTGCGTTGCATACCGGCTGAGGTAAGTAAAGATATTTTACGAGATATAATATGTAAAAGGCATTCACAGAAAAACGTGCATCGAGCGTTCACATCTACACAAATTTCAATCAACGTGTGAGATAAGCGTATGGTGTTGATTGCACAGGCATTTAAATAAAAAAAAAGCGAACGATGAGACACCGATCAATAATACAGCAAAGAACAGTACGTAAGAGCTGAATGTCACCTATGTTACTGCGAGATACGGTTGATAGCCTGTATTTTAATTTAACTCCGTGGGTTAAGCTGCTGTTAAAATAACAATTAAATGCATTACGTTTAATCGAGTAAGTAATTTTTAACGAGTAGAAGAGATAGAGAGATTCGTTAATATTAGTTGTCCATAGAACGCTATTGGGATGCAAAGATAGACATTACCGTAATAGAAAAGTGAAAGTTCACCCATACCGTTTCGTTCTTAAAGCGATTTTCCGATATACATATCCGTCAAAGACTTTAAACTCGTAGCTTTCGTAAAATGTATACTTGGTTATAGGGAAATATAGATATATGTATATAATAGAAAAATTACAAGTAGGTATTTTATGTTACGCTCGACTAGAAATTTTCGAGTTTCTCGTAACTTCATCTACCATTTGGACGAATTATAAGAGTATTATATAAAATGTTTTAAAGCATTCGATGGGCGGAATTAGATTCGATTACACGTAACTTACCTTGTGGTTGATAACCACGACCGCCATGGCTGCTGTGTACGCTAGGAGGTCCTTGTCCATACATACCATCATAGCCTTGATCAGGGCCAAGCATGTCCTGAAGATTAGGTAGCTTAGGTCAACACAAAACATATCTTCTAGGACGAGTGAGCGTGTCATAGCGCCCCGAAAGAAAACGGCAAAATACTCGCCTAGTCGGTAAACTGCGCGGGTTATCGAGCGGTTAACTTAAAAAAAGTAATAATAATATCTCCCCGAAGCGTGAAAGTATTATCCGAGGTCTTCGATAATATCTCGCGCGTCCATTTCAGCGGTTCTTTTTGATACCAGATGAAACACGAGGGGAGTGAGGGGATAAAACGCATTCCCATGCACATATTGTAACCTTCTAAAGTCGAGTGTCAAACTTCGGTTCGTCTCTATACAATTATTCGTATGTTCCATTGTTCCATTAGGCACAACTTTATTGTCTGCCGCTATACGTGACGTTATCTGCTCTTTTACGTCGAAATTCGATGTATGTATGTCGAAGGACATCGTAGAGATAAGAATTGAAGTGTTAGTTTTAAACGAAAACAGCTGAAGCATGGGTTCTTGTTATTCGTAATGTATAAATCTATTATTTAGAGTGTGTTAAAATTTGATGCTCTTTTTTGTGCGACGAATAAAAGTAACGCTTTAGAAGTGATGAAAAGCTATTCGTAATGAATAATAATGTAAAAGAAGCGATCTTTTTTTTTCCAGACAAAACGGACTTATTTCAAATATGATTTTATCGTATAATTAACTCCACTTGGGCCTTTGTGTATTGTACTTCGGTTATGCGAATTGGATAATGGGCAATAGTGATACAATTGTGAACTACCTGTCTATACTAACATGAATACAAGCTAACGAGAGCAAGCATCTGATACTATGTCAAATTTCTTTATAAAATTTAGCGCTTATGAAACATCGAAGATAATCTATCACTTAACGTGGCTTAATTTACTTAATACAATATATCCATTTCTGTATCTAGTATGTTTCTTTTTGTTTTCTAGTAATAATGTAATAGCGATACTGACACAAAAATAGAGATACCCTACGTTTGCACAGCTTTTTCTCAGCAGCGCATGCTGCTAGTGTATAAAAAAGAAAAGAAATGTAAAGTGGCTTGTATATTGCATATTGTTTGTAAGTAAATAAATTCAGCCACGGCGTAAGCGGTTCATGCATTTCTGTTACATTGCGTTCACGTTACCTGTAGATCTGGACCCATGCCGAAGTCAGCATTGTTCCACAGATTCGTGTCCTCGCGTAATAAGGAATTCGTTAATTCCATGGAGAGTCGTTTTTTATACTCTTGAGGTTTGTCCTCGCTCATACGGAAGAGTACTGCCGCTGCGTACGTCGCAACACCTTCGTTCCTGGAGTGCAGTAATTCGGTAAGGGGAGCTGTGGCACCTTCGTGTTCGATCATCTCTGCGCCTTCTTTATCGGCTGCGAGTTCGCAAAGGACCCCGGCTGCGACGCGTTGAATATTTTCGATTTCGTTGAATAACAGCTGTAAGCAACAAGAAGGAGATTCCGATTAGCGATAGTATTGTAACGATCGAGCGATCGAGCGATCGAGAACTTACCTGCACGAACATTGGAATCACGCTTTGCGATCTGATAATGGCCCTATTGTGTGATTCTCTTGCAAGAATGTGAAGAGCCCCAACAGTGCCTTCGACTATCTCCTCCATACGCACTCCATCCGCATACGTCGCTGGTGCCTGTTGATTACCAGTAATGGCCACTGATGTTCGCTGCTGTATATAGATATAAAACGCACGTATACTCGCCACTAACGCAGAGAAAGTTCTGCGACCTACTCGTTTCGCACACTCACCCGTTGAGTTGCCTGGAAAGCACGCATCAGAAGCCTAACCAGATGATGAATCGCTCCGTGATCCCGAAGCGGACCGTGATTCGCGGGACAAAGCGCGAGGTTGCGAATCAGACCGATGACAGCTTTCGCCAGTGGCCAGCGGGAAGGAGGGTGCAGCAATTTTACTATAACTTGAATACCGTAATTCAAACGGACCGAGTTCTGTGCCATTTCTGCTTCGCCGTGTCGCGAAGTTAAGTGACGTAAAGCGCAGACAGCTGGTTCTGTTATTTCTTCACGGTCTCCGGCATTGATTATCGTACGTACGAGAGCATCGACTCCACCTACTTGACATACCGTGACCTGGAGAAAAATGTAAAATTTATATATTGTAACGTTATAAATAAAAAGAGAGAATAAGCTAAAAACATATTTTTAACGACTTACCTTGTTCCGTTGATTATTACAAGTAAGATTTGATAGGATTCCTGCTGCACACGTGACAACGTTTACGTCCGTAGAACCAAGAACTTGTACGAGACTTTGAAGTAAACCTTCGAGTCCATCGACTTTGGTACCGGCATCCGACAAGTTTCGTAATGTCCATAAGCAATTCTGTACGAATCTTTGACTCGGATTTCCAAGATGCATCGCCAAAGCTTGCATACCGCCCGCTTCTACGATCGCTGGTTTATTGCTAGGGCATACGGACAACACTATACGAAGGAATTAGAGTCGTCAGTTCGATCCTTAAAATAAAGATGATAAATTGTAAAGAAGTACAAAACTCTTACCTTTTAAGATTCTGGAAGTTGTCCATAATAATTTTTCATAGTCGTAGGAACGCATTATGCGCACTAGTTCTATCGGCCCTTGAGAAGCAAGTATGATCAACTTGCTTTCTTGATTGCCATAAGCAAGTATTTGCAGACAATCGGTTACTATGGCTAGAAATTTTACATTGTTCCTTTGTAATAGCGCTACCATCTTTTGTAATCCACCGGCCAAACGTACTGCCATCTTCGAACCATCTTGATGAAGAAGCAAATTGTGTAACGTCGTTATAGCGTAAAACAGTACGGACTCCATCGGTGAACTCAACAATTTCACGAGCGCAGGAATACCACCACTTTTGAATATAGCTAAGAGACCTTGTCTATGATGCGACAAATTGTGCAACGTTCCAACGGCTGCTTTCGTCGATTCGAGATCGTCGCTATTGGAAATTGCACGCACCAACGCGGCTACCATTTGAGAGCTATTCATAATCGCATGACGCGAAGCTTCTTTCTTGGAAAGTTGGTGGACCATCATAGCTGCCTGAGAAACCACAACCTGATCTTCGTCATTGAGGAGTTTAATTAATTCTGGTATTGCACGTGTAGCTAAATCCGCGTCGTCTTGATAATTTATCAAATTGACTACGGCATGTTTTAACATTTGACTCGGTTCTGCCAGTCGCTGCACCGCAGTGGGCTGTGCTGGGTCAAATTGTGTCGAAGGTATCTCTATACCTTCCTCCAATGTTTCTGGAAACATGGCTGCACGAACACGCTGGGATCTAGTGTGACTCAGTTGTTGATTCATTTCTACAACGACAAGATACAGCGTTAATAAAGTTTACATATTTCTCATGCCTATTATTTTTATACGGATACTCACCATCAACTTGATCCTGAGTGAATCCCTGTGCGAATCCTTGATCCAAGTCAAACATCAACGGATCTCCTTCCATTTCATCATCTTCCTTACCAGACAGAGACGGCGCTTGAGTTACCGCTCCTGAATGTATGCCCGAGTCACCTATGTAAGAGTTCTGCTGCCATAGCAGCGTTTGCTCTTTGGCGGACCCCATGGGTAAATCCCCCGGGCCCTGGTAGTTTCCGTGGGACACTATAACGTCACACAATATCGATTAATTTTTACCGAATCAATACCTTTGCAGAAAGTCTACGAGCACTACACTTACTCGGTCTGGATTGATTAGATGACATTTGATAACTCATGGTTCCGACAAGTGAGTCTATCCACACCTAAGGAAATGAAACGAAACACTGACACACACTTTATCACTGTATTCACAGTATTAGCAATAAATAGAAAAGAAGAAATGGAAAGATATCAGAAGGAAATGAAAATGCGCAAACGACGCGCGAAGCTGCGGCAGATATATCTGTTTCTCTCTCACTGGAGTCTCGGAAACACGCCAGGCAATAGAAACCGAACGATATTGTGACTACAAAGTTCTCCCTCTTGTTCTCGTGAAGGAACGTGCGCGCGCGCACGCACGCCGCACGCACTCGGTCGAAAGCCAAAAGAATTCGTGAGAGAGAAAGAGAGGGAGAAGAAAAAAAAAGCGCAAAGGAAAAGAAGCCGAGGGAAAAGGAAGATTCCGCGAAGGTGTCGTAGGTATGTATACCTCGGAAGGAACCCTCGTAACGTTCGTTACGCGCGAGTTTCTTTTGTTTTCGGAAAAGGTGCGTTTCTACGAAGCGCGTAAGGTCAGTGCACCGCGTCGCGACGCGGAGAAGAAGAAGACGACGAAGAGAGAATAGGACGAGGAGGAGAAAGACGGCAAGATGCTCCCGCCACGGAATGTGAACACGATCGAAAGATTCCCTACGAGGTCTCTCACAGCTTCCGCTTCTATCTTCGAACGCGCGTCGTCGTCGTCGTCGTCGTCGTCGTAGCAGCTCGTATCACCGTCACCTTGCTGGCTCCCTCGCACTCACAACGACGAGCTTCTCCCCTCCTTTTTTCTCTCTTTTTCTTCACGATCGAACACCGCACACACTACGTGCCGTTGCACCGTTACGGAATCGCCTACACTACGGACGCCCGTGCACGCGTGAGGCGAGGCGAGGCGAGGCGGGGTGAGACGAAGCAAGCAGGGATGACGAGGAGAGCAGTGAAGTGTGGGGGAGAGCGAGCAGCAGCAGCAGAAGCAGCAGGGAGAAGAAAAAAAGGAGAGAACGAGAAAGGGAAGAAGGAAGAGAAGAGGCTCGATCCTTCGTTCATTCGTACATACGTATGGTGAAACGAGAACTAGCGCGCGTGGGTGTGCGGCACAACAAAGGCCTCGAGAATGCAATGCATCACCATTTTCTGACAATCTACTGTGGCGCTGGGGGGGGGNNGTGAAGAGAGGAAGGGCCGGGAGGCAGCCGATACGGGCGGAAGACCGAGAAAGAGAGAGAGGGAGAGAGGAAGAGAGAAAGAGACAACGATATATAGAACGACGAATTGATGCGGAGGGACGGAGAAAGAGCGAAAGCGAGATAACGAACAAGTGAGCGAGCGAGAGAGATAGATAGAGTGGAAGGGGAGAACACTTTGACACACCCAGCGTAAACACGGAGAGTCGCGTTACGGAAAAGCGAATCGAAGTCTATTACCTGAGGCGAGGGAAAGAGAAAGAGAAAGAGAAAGAGAGAGGGAGGGAGAGAAAGAGAAAGAAAAAGACAAGGAAAGAGACGAACGTTTAGCGTTCGGGACGATGAGCGATGCAACTTACCGTACTGCAACGTTCGGCGAAGCGCGATTCCGTAAAACTTTGCGCTAGGAGCCGGCGATGTCACGGCTGACTCACTCTATTCCTCGAGCTCTACTCGCCTGCCTTCCCACGAGCCTCTCCTCTTCAGTTGCTTCCTTTACACTCTGCGTTCGAGCCACCTATCTAATTCCTCTTTCACCGCCACGGAGCAACCACGGATCCGACAACTAAAGATGGCGGAAACAGACGCGCATCACCGATCGATCGTAGCGCCTCCCGACGGCCGTTTCTCGCGTCATCACGGGCGCAGTGACGAGAGCGACGAGAGCGCGTCGCACGCACGCTCTACCCCCACTCCGCTTACTTATATCTCTTTTACCTCTCCTTGCGTTCCTACTCCCCTTCCCCTCGCCCTTCGGCCGCGTTGCAGTGCTAGCCGAGAGAATCCATTTACTGCACCTGGTTACGAAATTCCTTCGAGATCATCGACGATGCACCATGCCTAGAAAAGAGACGATCTCTTCGAAGGCGATGACAGAGTGGGCCGAGCAATGGCGGGTTTCCGAAAACGATCGAGCCCGCGTTTTTCTAGGAAAGGAAAAGTTGAAAGTCGACGTAAGCGTTGCGTGGACGAATCCACGCGAGGAAGTTTCGATGACGAACGAATGAGATAATCTTTTGGTATGAGTAACTTTCGGGCAGCGATCCCAACGGACGAGATGACGGAGAATTGGAAATTGGTCGAAAAGTGGTCGATTCGTAAGCCCGATACGCTGTTGGTAATACGTCGAAGGACGTGCTGTTGCGATTTGCATACAAAAGTAAACGCGCTTTAAATATTTATGCGACGCGGATGATAACGCGTTCGCGCGCACCCGCGGCCGTACTTAAGATCGCTTTGATCTTCGAAATGCGGCGCGGCGGCGGCAGCAGAGGCGCCTGGGGAGCTGCAACCCGCCTATCACGCTAGCAATTCGGAAAAAGGAGCATCGGGCGCTGCGAAATGAACGCGCGAAAACGAATTTCGTCGCCGTCGCGGCTCGCGTCGACCTTGTCTCCTCGTGATTTCTTTCACAGATCTACGCGATCGATCTCGATCGAAAAACGCTTCTTCTATAAAGCGATAATTTTTTAAACTAAAAGTCGCAATTTCTTTTCTCTTCAATTTTTTCTCTTTCCTTTTCAACTTTGATAAATATTAAATATATCTTCCACTAAACAACGATATGTTTTTTCGAATAAAGTATGACTTTAATTTTCAATCGCGATCGGTCCTTATTCGAGATTCGCATGATTTACGGTTAGTACGACTCTTGGTAACGGGAGACAGCATAGATTACGAAGATAAGGCGAGATCGCGAACGGCAACGATGCGTTTCACAATGGACGAATCCAGTTAATATTCATCGCGAAGGTAGACTCGCGATGGTGATGCACGATATGCCGAGCTAGTCACTCCTGCGCCATACGCCTATATCGCTCTCGCAGCAAAACCTTTTCCGGCGGTTAAGCCGAGTGTACTCGGTGCTATACCGCGTATATTTACCCGAGTGGAAAAATATTTGATCGGGAAGAGTCTTTGCACGCCTGTAATTGTATGCCTGTTAACGAATGAAATATCACCGCCTCGCTAGGAAAGACGATCTCTGATTTATGAATGGACTCCTATTTGAGAGAGAGAGAGAGAGAGAGAGAGAGAGAGAGAGAGAGAAAGAGGATAGACCTTCGTGCGCCACCTTGATAAGTGTCGTCGATAATATGCTAATAATGATTTGTGGTGACGGGGACTTCCGCGTTAATCCGCGTAAAACGCCTCGAAAGTCGATCCGCGCGACGAGAATTTAGAAAAAGAGAAAAAAAGAGCCCCGGTCTCCCGTTCCCCGTCGGAAGGGACCAACGATGAACGTACCTGCTACCTTTTAAGGCTAAAACGAAGTGGCAACGTTTGGCCGGGTGGACTCGATTAAAAAAAGGCTAATGCATTCGGCGAAAATGACGCCTCGAGTGCTCGGCGTCGGACGCGAACCTTTTAAATTCCGATTTTAAGTGAATTCGATACTGTAAAATATGTGAGATATTGTAGCCCCCCTAAAAAAAAAAAAAAAAA
>JAIFRP010004413.1:1004619-1016532 GCA_032403825.1 Odynerus spinipes
GTCCGTGGCTTCGGTTCCGAGGGAAAAGATACTGCTGGACGTGGCCATCGCTGATGAGCCAACCCACACCGTGCGACAGCGACAAACAGGACAGCGCCGGGGACAGGACAGTACCGTCTCGCTCGGTATCAGGACTGTAAATCCGGGATTTTATTCGCCCGGTATCGAGGTTTATAGTGTCCTCAGTGTCCCGCACCGGTGTGCGTCCGTCCACTCTCGTACGTGTGCCTGAGTTATGTTCGAGCGTCGTGCGCCGAGACGTTTGCATATCTCCGCTCCTCCGCTCTTCCGCCGAACGGCTGGACGACGAAGCTCGAAGAGGAAGGAAGAGGAGGAGGAGGAGGAGGAGGAGGAGGAGGTGCCGGGTACCTCTCTACGGACTCGCCCTCGGTTCTTTCCTTGGTTCGTCATCCTCCGTTCGGCATCCTGTCCGAAATACCCAGGACTCTTTCTCTCTAGCCACGAGTCTCTTCGAACGTTCCTTCATCGTATCGAGAGGATTCGAACGAGTCGAGCGAGATCCAGCTGCGTTGTCGTTTTCAAATATACCGATCTTTCCAGCAAGATAGTTATCCAATTCTACGCGATATCTCAATCGTCTACTTAACGTTAACGTATTCTTGGAAAAAGAGAGGCAGAAAGAGAGAGGCCATAATTGACGCGATCCGACCGCTGGATAGAATCCGACTGCATCATCCTCGTCGTAATAATCGTCCGTGTTTTCTACATAAAACTCTATCGTTTTTATCGAAAAACCGGTGGCTACTTTTCGAGACAACCGTGCACCTTCGATAGATCCGCTTAAGATCAACGCGAGAAAACTATTACAGGTATATGTACGATCGCGAGCGAAATCGTAGGAATACAAAATATGGAAAACTTACCGATTACGAGGCGTATTAAGAGCGTAAAAATACTTTCTTAGATTTCACGGAGATTAGTGGCGATCGATAAAGGTGGATTAAATCGAGTGCCGATATGATTAAGAGACTCCGGCGTTCTCGTTGAAATCCGCTCGACATACGTAACTTCTCGTTTCGTTTAACGAGATCGTTTGAAAAAAATTGATCCGTCGTTACGAATTCGAATTATGTACAAATTCGTACTTTTTTATAAATATTCTGATCTGCGCTCGTAAAGATCGATTCCTTATCGATCGAAACGATCGTGAAGACATCTCTCGCGATCTCTCGCGAAAGCGTCCGCCGATTGGAGGAAGAAGCAAGCGGTGGTTTTACGATCGACGATGGAATAATCGTCCGTGTCCGTGCTACCGGGCGATTTTAATAAGACGAGACGATAAACTTGGACGCCTCTCGGGTCGGCGGAATTGTCGGGACGCATTACGCGGCAATCAGGGAACGATAATTTTCGCGTTACGTGACAGCGATTGAACCGTTGCTGTACCGCCGACTTCTTCCCTCTTTCCGTGTCTTCTCGATGTACTTACCTGAAGGAAGAAAGAGAGAAAGAGCCCGAGAGAAGAATGTAAAAGCGAAAAGGAAAGAAAGGGAGAGAGAGAAAGAGTAGCAGGACGGTAATCAGAAGCGATGGCAGTGGTATTAAAATTATGGACGTACGTCCCGTGCCGATTCCTTTGATCGTTGTTGAAACCTGATACTCTTCCTCCGATCTTCTCATCTTCTTCTTTTATTCTCTCTCTCTCTCTCTCTCTCTCTCTTTCACATTCCCTTTTGGACTCGGTCTCTCGTCGGTTACCGAGGATTCGAGAATCGATAACGGTTCGTATCCTGGACGGATGTGTGCACCGCACGAGAAGCTGATACGAGTAGGAGAGAAAGAGACAGAGAGAGAAGGAGGAAAAAGAGAGAAAAGAGAAAGAGGTCCATCGGGAGTCGGTAGTAACGATGCTAATAACGACGTCGATAGTGAGACTTAGTTTCGTCGTCGTGGATTTAAAATGCCTCCGGGCTCGGTTCGTTTACGGACTTCTGGATAGGAGCGAGGGACCGGGGGATAAAGGTACGATGATTATTCCTTTAATCGCGCACGGCGACGTTTTAACTTCGCCGCGTTCCTTTTTTCGCGACGAGAACGACGTGGATATTGCGAGTTTGGGACGAGCCGTCCTCGTGTTTGCGGTGGTAGCGCAAGTTACGTAAGGTTGGCAGGCGAGTTTTTCCTTTACATTTTTTTTATCCATCGCGTTGCTCCTCGTCGCCGTCGTCGTCGTCGTCGTCGTAACCGAAAAGTTGGACGAGGCAGAGAAAATTGTAGATTTTTCTTCCTTATTTTGGCAGTTTCTTCGTTTTTTATTTTTTTTTACCGAAGCTATCGATATTCCATGCAAAGAATATAATGTCGCATCGACGCTACTTTTCCTATCGCGAGGGGAACGGCAGAGTATACGTACTTCGCTCGGTCGATATTTCCTTGCTAACCTTTGCTGTCTGCTTGGCTGGCGCATGATTTGAAAGGTAATAGCGCGACAATATCGGTAAAGGGACTTTAATATACGGAGAACCGGAATACGCTTCGAGACTCGCTTCTCCTCCCCGAGGTGTGTTCTTTGTACTCGCGAAAAGTAATACGAAGAAAGAAGAACGAAGGAAACGTCTTGCGCGTAGTCGTCTCTATTCGTCCATGAACCATTGTCATCGTCCTACGTATACCATCAGCGTATGAGAATTTCAAGAGAGATTTAGTTTTAAAGTTATCGCTCGAAAAATTAAAAATGCTCTCCCCCTCGAGAACGGAAGCCCCCCCCCTCACCCCCCTTCTTCTTCTTCGTCTTCTCGAAGGCGTGGAGCGTCGTGGAACAAACTACTGGAAAATGGAGCTCCGCGTTAGATTATCGACGTCGAGAGTATCATTCGATTTCTACGGGGCGTCTAACCATCCTAGTCTATGAAGTTCGATGAGCGATAAAACGTTAGAAATTACGGTCGAGGCTCGGCTCGATTTCGATTTCGATAAACGAAGATTCCCGGGCCGCTATCGCAAATAAAAGACGCAGAACACGGGCGCTCTATCGCACGAGCGAGCGAGCGCGCACGAGCGTTCTCGATCACCGTGATAAAGTGGCTATCGCCGAGAGGCGAAGTAAAATCGGTAAATATTCTCGAATCGAGAACGCGAACAAATGCGCGAAATTATCGCGTCAGGATGAGAGAGTNNAGAGAGAGAGAGAGAGAGAGAGAGAAACTAGGTACGTAGAAAAGCGCTTCCAACGACGATAAAACGCGTCCTCTGCGGTGATGTCAAGGCTGCTAATTATAAATTATCGCGATAACGTCGGTAATTGATTACGAATCGCGTAGATTATTGGTACACCCGTGAATACCCAGCCGATCGACGATAATTCATCGAAGATTAGTATTAGTCCTATTGCTTCCGCTCGTTCCCGTCGCACTGCTAGAACACGGAGATCTGTTCCGGAGATTGATATCCGGCCACGTCGCGAGGCAAATGTCCGTACAAGCGTTCTCTCGTAATCGGGGGTGTCTTAAGCCGCACCTCTGTATTTCCCTGAAGCTCTTCGCTGTAGGAGGAAATTCTTCGTAAAAATTTGAAAATTTCTTTACATCCATGGTCATTCCCTCCTGGACGCCTATCATCCTTTCCAGGGGTTCGATAGTTTTATCAAGGGTGATCGAAATTCGAAGCGGGTTTCGACAAAATAAGAATTAAGAATTAAGAACGATCTAAGATCTCTTCGAGCACCAAATATCCTCGATGAGAGAATATCATTGAGAAAAAGATCGCTTCGTTTGGGCTCCGTTGGCGAGCGCCATCGTGGCGTATTCGAGAGAGCCACGGTGAGCGTCATCGTCCCCTTTTCCCGCAGGATCCGTGGCTAGCAACCCCGTAGCACGCGTCGTACCGACGGGAGCTGAATGATCGGCGGAGGCTAGCAGCGCTGGAATAAAACGAGACTTATAGAAATAAATTCAATTGCAAGAATAATTATCGCCGCTTATCCACGTATAAAGTGGGATATCCTACGGCAGGACTCGTGACAGGTACCAATTACCTTCATAAATGAGAAGCATTCAATTCAATTTTCATAAATAAGAGCTATTCAAATGAGCGTGCGGAGGGGAAGGGGCTAACCGGCGGCGGCGGAGAGAAGGGTACCTCTACGCGTCGAGGAGTCAACAGGACGAAGGACGAAGAACGAGGCGGCGAAGGTTGAAGGCGTCGGTAGGTCGAAGAAGACGGAGGAAGGTGAGAGTGGTGGGGGAGGGGGAGGAATCGTCGAAGAAGGTGGAAAGAGAGACAGACCGAGAGAGAGAGAGAGAGAGAGAGAGAGAAAGCGAATGTAGAAAAGGAAGGTGGAGAACGGAGGTGGAGAACGAAGGGGGCGTGCTGGCAGCGAGTTTTGGTGCCGGGGAAGTGATCTAAGCGATGCGACAGCGGGGAGTAAGCTGGATATATTGCCGCCTAAGAGCGCGCTGTTTTCAACCAATTATTTCTACTTGTGGTTGCATGACGGCTACGGGCATGGCCGTCTCTCGGCGGGGTGGGTCGGGGGCGGCAGCGTACGAGAAAGAGGCGAGTTAATGCCATAAATACATCAGCGTTATGGATGCCAGCAATTATATGAGCCCGGACGAGGTGGAGCGTCTCGCTGTGTGTATACCCACGTTACGTGTACGTATACGCGAGTTCTTCGCTTTCTCGCGTGTGCATCCGTCTCTCTATGTATGTATCCGCGTGTGTGACCCGTGCGTGCGTGTCTACGTTTATACGTATACCTACCAGACGATCTCGCGGCCCCAGATACACCTCGGCCTCACCTTGCTCGCGACTGGTCCGATTCTCACGTTAGATCGAATCCACTGCCTATCGAATTATTTTCAAGCGTCGTTCGACTTCGATATTCCAATGACACTCGATTTCACCGCGGGACCTTAATCTCGGCCCTCCAACGGGAAAAGTCCCGAAGTCGGGATCTCGCATTGTCACGATTCGCCTCGCGTAAAGAAAATGGTAAACGGCCCCTTTCGCGCGCGTCCACCGATACTCTCCGATCCCTTTGCAAAAGGATATCTTGCTCGCTCGCTCGGCTCGTATATTCGCGATACAGATAACGCCAAAGGGGTGGGGAAGTTATCCGAAAAGCCACGCGTCCGATGGAATCCGCCTGGCAATTATTTCCAAGATAATCGACGTTCCGCGGGCTGTTTAAAATACTCGCGACGTTCGTTCCTAGATTGTCCCGCATTCCTACTCGCGCATACACCGAGGACGGAATAACGCTCGCTAGTATACTTACGGCGAACCTTTAACGCGCGTGCGATACGTGCCGGCAAATTGCGGGAATTTTCGTCATCGTAGGCGGCAAATTCGCGAGACTTTTGACACGGCTCGTTGTCGCGAACGCCGAGTCACGAGCTACCAACAGCTTTTCTCTCTCGCGGAGATAAGGTAGACTGGAAGAGGTGGGGGAGGGGCTTGGTGGACGAGCGGAGGAGACGCGCCGACGAAAATGAATCGAGTGATTTTATTCGCGGCACAAATCAAGAGATTATTTCCTCCTCGCTGGACTCCGTTGGTTTTGCTTATACATACACCGTGGCTCCGGCCGTGGCGAGGTCTTGTGAAATTGAATCGTTGCGTTCGTAGCCTTAAATTATACGTCGTCGCTCGACACCCACGCATACCTACTACCCCGAGATATTCGCGCGCGAGCGACCGGCCACGGCCGACAGAAGGAAGAGACGGAGAAAAGAAGAGAGTAGATATACGTGTATGCGTATGCGAGAGAAAGAGAACTACCTTCGAGAGTCCCTCGTGCTTTCTGGATTAAAACGTTTGTTTCGACGGGGTTGCTTCAGCTCGACTTCCTCGCACCTCACCGTCCTACCACACCCTCCCCCCTTTTATTACTTTACCTTGGTGACTTTGCATTTTCTTCTGGACGATATTATATACCTGCGGAGCGTTCTCGGTACCCGGTGCGAGCGCGCTCTCTTTAATTTTACTACGAACGAGCGTGATTCTCGTATAATAATTTCCACGGTGTATCTCTCCGTCTCCTTTTCCGCGGAGGGAGAAGCGAGAGGCGGGTAATCAATGGACCAACGACGCCGTCTAATTCGATCGAGATACACCTAGCGATATTCCTTGCGCGAGATATCGATTCGGTTCGCGAGTTCGTAAAATCTTTCCTTCTCTTACATTATATACACGCCTTTCCATCTAAAGAGAAACGAGTAAAAGAGAGGGAGAGAGAGAGAGAGAGAGAGAGAGAAAGAGAGAGTAGAAATCGTATCGACGTCGAGAAGATAGACGATCTATTCGTAGGAGGCAAACCGGCGGCTCGATCTTCACGGAAGTGTAAGGCTCTCCGAGGATATAAATTCGCTTTGCGCGCGAAACTCGTGGCGAGTTCGCGATTCTCGTGCGAGGAGACCATAATTCTGGTACGTCCATCGTGCCAGGCCTCCATCCGCCAGGTTGCCGTGGCCAGGCGATTGGCCGTAGCCGCGGGTGTTCCCTCGTCGGGCTTTCTGGGCCTCCCCCCGACCCTCCTACTACTCGCGAGATCTCTCTTTTAATCCTCCATGGAGAGAGAGAGAGAGAGAGAGAGAGGGGAATGGAGAAAGAAGAAGAAAGAGAAAGGAAGAGAGAGAGAGAGAGAGGGGAAATAGAATGGGGTGCTCAATTAAATCAGGACCGAGTCTTACGCTTCCACGCGCTTATCGCCATTATCTGGGGAGGCGTCGTTGCGCTTTTCATGGATCTCTCGATCGTTCGGTCGCGACTAAACCGCCCCGTGCTAGATCCACGATTCCGTGGAAACGATTCTGTGGCCTCCTCGATAAGTGCTCTCCAATTAGTGCGAAAACGTTTCTCCGCTGCTTTTTGCCGCGAGTGCACGACTCGAAGAGAGAGAGGTACCGATAGCGATCTCGAGGAACGAGGATTCCGTGACCTCCGCTAGCTCTCGTGACCCTCCCATTCTTTCTCTTCCTTCTTCTCCCACCCCCGCCCTCGCGCTTTCCGCCATCTTTTCGATCTTTGTCGTGTTTACGGAAGAACGAGAGTCAATTTTCACGATATCCACCTGTCGAAATTGCATCGAGACTGGATGGCTTTTCGGTCGTGAGATACTTCGACGTACCTACCTACCTACTCGGTAGTCTTCGTAACTTTTATTGCGTCGATCGCTCGGTTTAGGTCGAGTTTCGATACCTCGACAATGGAACACCCGTTCTGAACGGCCTAGGCGTGTAAACTCTGCGAGGTGTTGGAAGAAAAACGGTCGGCGATCCTTAACGAGGTAAGAAAGGGTATTTATAGGTAGTAAAACCTTTGGTGGGATTAATAACCATCCCAGGGCCTATCCGTAATCCCTCTTTTCCGAATAATTTTCTGCGGATCCGCAAAAAGCGAAGGAGGTATCATCGACGAGCCTGCTGGCAAGAACGCTCGGTGGCTAGGCGTAAATCCCAAAGGTAGTGGTTTGGTCGAGAGGTCGGGAAGGAGAGGAGCCGACTATTAGGGCCATCACCGGGATGCTAAATGACATCGGCGGAGAGCGCTTAGTCCGGCTAAGGACGACATAAAGTTGCGTGTACGAAAATGAATGTTTGCTGGAATTTATTATTGCCGGGCCTGGCTCGTAATTCAAAGGAGGACTGGCGTTATCTTCATCAGTGGCTGCACACCGGCTCGACGGCTCGACGGCTCACCGGCCTGCTAGCACCGCGTGAGCTCTCGCAAAGACCGAACCTCGTCTTTCGTATTAGAATCCTTCCTTCTCTCCCTTCTGACGTGCATGGCAACTCGTCCCGAGGAGGAAGAAGAAGAAGAAGAAGAAGAAGAGAAAAAAAGTGAACGACTCGATTTTGCCTACCGAAGCTTCTCGCTTTTATCGGAAATATTTAATTGGAGCGTCTCGATCGCCGAAGGATCGTAACGCGTGGATCTTGCCCGGTATATCCCAACGTGCATTCGAATGAGCCGGAAAATAGGGTCAGAAATAAAGTATAGATGAAAGCTTAACGTAAATCCTGTTAAGCGGACGAGTCCTTGTAAGTTTCGGGGAAAAGCACGAACCGGAGTCCCATCTGTTAGACATTTAAAATTTTATCTCTCGTGTTCGATTCGAAGGATGCTTTCCTACGGATAGTTCGGATCTGTCGATAAGAGGAAAGATGCGAGTGGATTTGGCAGCCGTTTCGTGGAAATGCTCAATATTTACGTCGGCGTTCGATCGCCCGTCAGAAGCAGGTAAGGATCGTCGAAAATAAGAGCAGCGGAAGGCAAGCCGACGTGTGGGAGTTACCCACGGTGGACGAGGGGCGGACATCGAACGAGTAAGCCACGCTCGTTCGCTCGTTTCGAAGACTTTCCGTGAGATGGCGTTAACGGTATACTGGAATTCGCGCGGAATTTCATCTTCGTTCATCTCTGACACTGTCGAATCATTATTTAATATCGTTGTCGATTATCTTGTCGATACCGTTTAATTTTTTTCTTATTGTTAAATATCGCCCGATTTTGCATTAAAAGCGTGGGCCGTTTAAAACGAAGAACTGAGAGATATTATATAAACGTGCGTAGAAATGGCGGTTCGTATTCTTAATTCCTCTATGATGTAGCTGTAAAGAGACATAAGTGCGGATAAAATAAAGTAATAATAAATAAGCAGAACGTACGAATTTACGATCGATCGATCTCGTAACGTAAAAGCGAACGACAATTATTCCACCCACTAAAGGATTCGGTTCCCTTTCTGCCGTCTCGTGCGCTCTCTCCGTGCGAAGGCATTCCAGGGTCAAAACAAAAGGCCTAACGCCGGAATAAAGAATAGATAGCGTCGACGAGGCTGGGGCAACAAAATAGACGCGAGACAGGAGAACGCGGGAGAAGAGGCTCGTCGATCTGAAAGCGTAAACGAACAATGGGAAGTTCCATATCGAAGCGGCAACGGCAGCAACGGCAGCAGCACGATACCAGAACGAATAACAGGATGCGAAGGTAAAGAGAGAGAGAGAGAGAGAGAGAGAGAGAGAGAGAGAGAGAGAGAGAAGGAGAAGGGTTGAGGGAGGAGGAAGAGATGGAGGTAGGCAGAAAAAGGATAAGAAGAGAAGTAAGAGGAAGAAGAATAAGAAGAAAAGGGATAAAGAAAAGAAGGAGGAGGGTGGTAGCGCGATCGAAAGACGAAGAGAAGGAAAGTCGAGGAGAGAGAAAGGAAGTGGAGGAGGAGGAGGATGAGGAGGAAGAAGAAGAAGGCGAGAGAGCAAGGCACGGCAGGACAGCAGGTGCTTTGTCACCGCGCGAGTAAATCCGGCCGGGTCCTGCGACGCTCCTTCCACCTTGACTCGCGCTCTCTTCGCCCGTCCTCCGCACGCATGCTTTTGTACCGATGACGTCACTGAAATATGGTTGCCCTTTTTCTTCGCTCCCTTCGAGCCGGAGGAGGGCTGCTCGCGCGTACTACGAGAACCGAGCAAGGGAGCGAGAGAAAGAGACAGTGAGAGCGACGGGGATCGTGGGGCCCGGAGGAGGACGATACGGGCCTGCTCGAGCGGGCCAGTGCCAGGAGAGGAGGAACGTTTTTGTTTCTCGGTGACATTTATTTGGGCGCGAGGGGACGTGGGGTCCTTGCTTTGCATAAGTCAGGTGTACCGGTGTGAGTAGAGGCACCGTGTTATAAATCCTGGCGCGAGGAGACTGCCCAGTGGCTACCTCTCACTCTCCCACCCCCTTCTCTTTCTCTTCTTCCTCTCTCAGCCGTCGTTTTCTCCTCTTCTACGTTCGTACACTCTCGAGGCGCACTATGGTGTACCCTATTCTGCATATAATGCACTCGGACCAACGTTTCGCCCTTCCACCATCGTGGCTCTCTCTGCTCTTTCTGTCTCTCTGCCTCTCTCTTTCCATCTTCTTCCTCTCTCCTTCTCACCGCCCCCATGGTGCACATGTACGTCCCACCGGCGCAACCGTTGATGACCCACGAAAGGATCATTACCGAGCCAACGAGGCGCACAGTCTCCTCTCTCTTGTACACGCATACACATACATACACGCTCACTCTTTCTCGCTCCTGCGACTCTACCCTCGAAGTAACGTGGTCCTCTCGCCGAGAGAGGGTGTGAGAGAGAGAGAGAGAGAGACTCGTTTGAATGCTACCGGCGGTACCGAAAACTAACGAGCTGATAAGGTTGCAGTTCCGCGAAGCCGTGGGCGGACAGCCGAGTAAATTAGACCGTCTTTCGGGAGACGCGTTTCCGACCGATCCGGCTTTTCTGAATTCCTCGGAATTTTTGCCCGGCAGATGCGGATCAACGCTCTTTCCTCGCGTTCTCCTTAATAAGTGTATTTTGCCGTTCCCTCGATTACCGTTTGAATTTGATGCGAAATCGAGAGAGAAAGAGAGAAGATGCGTGCCTTCGAACCAGAGAGGTTCCATCGTGAGGTAGACTTTTCAGATCGTCGATAACATCCACCGAAATGATGGAACGGACGCGTTCGCGTGAAATCTTTATAGACCCAGATCGCATGAAATATCGCGATCGGTGAAGTTCTTAAACGATCGGAACACGCCGCGATGCGCTACAACTTCGTTCGGTGGAGCGATCGATTTAAAAGATCGTTCCAGGAACGGCCGGGCAATCTTAAATCGATATCTCGGGTGTTTAGTAGATTTAAGGTCGAACTCGGGACACATTTAATCCGAGCGTAACGGTCGCTCCACGATGCCGTAGCTCATCGTAACGGACGACGCCGGCACTCGCGGCGCACTCTACGTAATACGCGATAACTCTCCGCTTTCTAATAATTCTAACGATCTCTCGAGGACGGTATGTACATACTCAATCTATCGACGAGCGCGCAACGCGTCACGCGGCGGAAGAAATTCTCCTCGTGATCGATAAATCATCGTGAGACGTTCCTCTCGGTTCGTCTTTAAGCCAATTTCAAACTGGTGAAAGCCGCGAAGAAGAAGTCGTCCTTTCCTTTTGACGAGATCAACGTAAAGTCGACATACGATGGCCTAGCTTCGTCGTCTTTGCAAAAAAAGGAACGCGTAAGACGGCGCCGGTTTCGATCTCGAATAATTTACGCGGTGGGCTCGCTCGAACGTCGGGGCACGTCGTTGGACAGGTGTAGGTATCGATTAGCATAAGGTAACGACAAGAATGACCGCGTAAACACGTCGAGCGCGGGCGATCGATGGATCGTGATCCGCGACGATCTTTCCGCCGATCACGATTAAAACGGGCTCTTTGGTATGAAAGAGAGAAAGAGAAAGCAACGCCAAGGATCGACCGTTCTTCTTGGGAGAACAAAATCGACTCATCGATGAGATTCAACTTCGCATACGTTCTCTTTCTTTCCTCCTCCTTTTATTCGACCACGTTCTTCTCCGTCCCCCCCTCTCTCTCTCTCTCTTTCTTATTCGAGCTCGCTCGAGAGAAGTCTCGGTAACCTTGGTTGTGATTAACACCCAAGAAAGTAGAAACACCGGCTCGCGTATACATCGAACAACCGAGGTGGCTGCAGGTTCAAGGTCGTGTTCATGAGAATGATCGACGAATCGTACGAAGGAACGCAATGATCTTTTCTCTGTCTCTTTCTCTTTCTCTTTCTCTCTTTCTGTTTCCAACGTGAAGGAAGACCCAAAAGTGGCACTATCCGAAAAATTTCGGGTTGTTCCGATCTAACTATGGATTTCTCGTCTAGGGAAAAAACAAAAAAAAAGAATGATGAAACACGTGGATGGAAACGGGTGAAAGAGGAATGGTAGAGAGGTGAGGAGGGTAGAGACGATGATATCGAAAGTTTTACGCACATCGCGGATGTAATGGCCTATTACCGGGCACGCATTGTAACGAGCAGCACGGCCGATGTTAATGGGGATGGTGCTTTTTTTGCAGTAGCGTAGAGCGAGCGCGCTCGCCTTCTGGTAGCCAGCGAGCTTCCGAAGCGGCTGCT
>JAIFRP010004413.1:1016566-1027365 GCA_032403825.1 Odynerus spinipes
TCTCTCTCTCTCTCTCTCTCTCTCTCTTTCTCGTGTGTACGGGCAGAAGAACGGCGACCCTTATAAGGGCTGTCACCGTGCTCGCTCGGATAGGATAATAAGATACTACCTCCTTGCTCCTGGATCCTGGACAACGGGCGGTGGCCGTCCCGGATCGTGACCATCCTGTCACGAGGCGACGCACACCCATGCTCGTGCCGTGGGCCTTACGAGAGCCCACCTTTTCTCTCCTTCCTACGTTCCTGCTCTCTCTCTCTCTTTCTCTCTCGTTCTCCCTCAGCGATGAGAGAGAGAGAGAGAGAGAGAGAGAAAGAGATGACTCCCCCGCGGTTAGGTGCTCCTACGCGTCCTTGTGAGAATCGATAACCTCCCCGTAAGGGAAGATGTACATCCCGAACGACTTTTTCTCCCTTCTCCTTTTTTCTTTTTAATTAAGATAATGAAACGGCGATGGTAGCAGGGTAGACCGGTAAATGAGATACGCTTCTGCCGGAAGAGAATATCGAATAGGAATTATTCGAACGTCTCGGGCCTTTCAATTTCGTAGAAACGATCGGAAGGAGGAAGATCTCTGTGCAAATAGCGAGAATATTTCTTCCTTTCTCTCTCTCTCTCTCTCTCTCTCTCTCTTTCTTCCTCGTTCTCTGATATTAGATACTATGGAGGAAGAAGTAGAACGTGCGATATCGCGGTATCTGACTCGGAAAGAAGTAAAGGGAGTTCGTAACGGTAGGATTAGTCGATGATCTTTGAAGATGAAGGGCTGGGAGAGAGAAAGAAAACTAGAATGAGAGAAAGAGAGGGAGGGAGTCTCGAGAGCGACCTAAACCAATACGCTCCTGCACACGGGAGCACACGTACACGTATAGGGTGGTCGAGCATCGAAGTTCACGAAGGATCGAACGCACAGGGGCCTCGCAGATCGTATCGGCCGAGCGAGTTTACGTAGAAATCCGCGTTCTACCATCGAGCAACCGAGCGATCGAGCCAAGGTCCGAGCTAACTCGGGCCGAGAGATTCCCTCTCTCTCTCTCTCTTTCTCCCTCGCTTTCTCTCTCCTGGGGGCTTCTGGTATCGCACTACGAATCGTCTCCTGAATCTTTCGCGCATACATTATGGTGCACGGACGGCAGCGAAAGGTTCCGAGCCCTCGTTCGTTTCCTCGCCCTTCTTTCAAGATTATACGCGTACCTCTTGATCGATTAAACACGATTATTCTTGGACTAAAGAATTTTCCTTCGGTCGATACCATCGACGTCTATTTCGTAAGACGATCGTCGATGTGTTTCGAGTCGTGACGTACAAACGACGCCCACGCTCGAGTCCGCGCGTCGTCGTTCGTCCGAAATCGTCGAGACGTTTATGGGTCCATACGATGGCTGGCCTGGCCTGATCGGTTCGCGAAGCAATTCATACCGCGATTCTTTGGTAGTCGCAAATCAACGCGACCGGGTCGTTTGGCGTGCCCGCTTGCGTTTCACTTCATCGCGGTTTGCGGTGGAGCTCGAGACGTAAAGTCTTTCCGAAGAACGTATATCTACGTGCTCGATGCTCGCGCGCTACTTACAGAGCGTACGTACCTACATATATAAATATGTACGTACGTGGCCGTGATACGAGGAAGGATGGATCGGTGTATCCCATCGTGGAACCATCGAGGAACCGAGCAACACCGAACCTTCGTCTTCTTCTTCTCTTTCTTCTTCTCTCCTCCTCTTCTTCTTCGTGGTCTCTCACGATGGCGGATGGACCGCGGTGTGATACACGCGAGGCGACGCTCTTAAATCACTAGGGACTGGAGGGCCCCCTTCGTTCCCTTCGCTTCGAAACGGAGGGGGGACGTGCAAGATTGCCCCGAAGGGGTCTGCTAGTAAAAAAAGATGGATTTATAAGGGCCTGCAAGGAGAAGGCTGGCGTTTCGAGGATTCCTCTCGTTTGCAACTCGACGACGTATCGTATCCGAGAGACTCGCCTTATGCCCTCGCGCCTCGAATCGCGAGTCGATCGGACGATTCTCGGACATCCTCTTCTTCTCTCTTTCTCTCTCTCACTCTCTTTTTCCCTTTCGTCCCTTTTTGCTCTTGCTCACAGCTGTCGAGCGTGTTAAACGAATGCAGCCTTCCCGATTAGCTATCGAATACCTACGCCTTTAGATTTTCGGTACGTTCCCGCTCTCCTAATTTGGGTGGCCACGTAATAGTATAATTGTAAGATCGCGTCCGTACGATCGACCCTTTCGGAATATGACATAACCGGTCACTCGGAGATACGGAGGAGCGTCTCCCGATGACGTCTCCCTCGGGAGAGTCTCGAATGCCTCCGCGTCCACTCTGTGTTCTTTATCGTCGTCCCGGAATGCTTGATAACGTTTGATTTGTTTCAATCGTAAATATCAGCGGCGCGCAATATGACTCGGGCGGGCCTTTCTCGAAAGGGACGAAAGGAGAGGCACATATGTATGTGTACGTGCGAGCACGCTCGCGAATACGGACTGCATCTTTGACCGGCTGGCAATAATCGCATCGCGTCTCGTCGCTGGAACGATTATTAAATTTTGCGTTCCCTTCGTCCACGGAGCGTCCTTCGTAATTATTGTCGACGATGGCCGACGAAAGAACGGAGGAATGTTTCGCGTTTAAATCGCGGTTACAAGGGTGGAAGGGCGGCGCGGCGGCGCGTCCCGTGAGATTTACGCGGAAGGAAGGCCGGCCGAGAAAATTTGTCGATACCAACGATCGATCCCTCTTCGTTACAAGCTCGTTACAGCTTGTATTAATATTTCAAAGATTCGCTTATTCGATATACCGGCTCACGGCGGTACGTCACGATTTATTTAGGACTCTCGAAGAAACAGAGTCTTGCTGCTCGAAGACAGAAAAACAGGTTGCACTGCCGTAGGACGTGGCCCTAAATCCCGAAAGACCGATGATGGTACCGGACGAGAAGGAAGCGCGTAGAAGAAGAGAGAAAGAGATAGAAAGGGGAAGAGAAGGAGGTGGGGTAGAATCGGGGGAATACACGCACGAATCTGCGCATCGTGGTTTTTCAATCGGGTTTCGGCGCGTCCTTTAATTCGTCGCTGGAAGGATAACGCCTTTTTCTCCCTTTCTCCCTTTCTCTCTCTCTTTCTTTCTCCTTCTCGTTCTTTTCTGCGGAGACTGTATACCTACGTGTATGCGGGAAACGGGAGATGGGCACACACGCACATTGCCGCGGACGCGTGCACACGCGTGCAGAGTCGTGCGCGCGAGTCGCGTTTCTGCATTTGCATTCCCGGCGCAAGAGGTGCGCACGCCGACAAGACAGGAGGCATCGAATGTTTAATTCAAGATACGGGGAGAGAGAGCCGAGGCTCGTAAGAGAAGGACGGAACACGGGCGCGCGCGTTCAGGAGAGAGATAGAGAGTGAGAGAGGGAGCGAGAGAGAGAGAGAGAGAGAGGCAAGATAGAAAGGAGAAGAGGAAGAGGAGGAAGGGGGAAAGAGAGAGCGTAGGGTAGCAATTGATGGGACAGGGTGGCGCGTTTGTTGAGCTAATTACTGTAAGGCGAGGCGCTTACGCGCGCCGCTACATACAAACGGCATTAAAGGTGGTGGCCATCAATCCCCGTGGGGCCCCTTTGCCCGCCGTGCCAAAGTCCTTCTCTCTATCTCTCGCTCTCTCTCTCTCTCTCTCTCTCTCCCTCACCCTCTCCTTCTCCTTCTCTCGCGGGGCACGCCACCCTCCCACGGGATATGGGTGCCTCCAAATTAATTGGCAGGAAGCTACGAGCCGTACACGAGTGCCGCTCGAATTTGCGAATTTCCTTATCCGATTCTGCTCAAAGATTACAAGGCCGGCTGTCGTACGTTCTCAAAACTGCCCGACTATTCCGGGCTTCACTTTTTTCCCTTCTTCCCGGGCGACGTCGTGCAAGATTATCGAGTATCTCGATGAATATTGACCGCTACTTACCGCCGAGCTATCGTGAACTTAGGGAATCTTTTAAATCGAGCGCGAGATATTCGTGACTGTAATTTTGATATTTCAGAAGAGGAAGAGGAGAAGGAGAAGCGAAGAGACGACGAGGATTCTACCTGACGAGGATCGCTCCGGTCATTAACAAATTAATTGATGGACACGGCCGAACGTCGTTTCGTACATCGTTACATGCCCGATTCGAGGACTTTGAATACCTCGATGCCTGCGGAATTGGATTATTTCGGAACCGGACCGTTCGCTTCTCGATAATAAATACACGGAACGTATTCGATACGAGTCGAAAACCTTCCCTGAGTGCCACTCGAGTTCGTATCCCAATTTCGCGTAGATTAGCATTGTGGAATTAATTAGTTTATATTATAGCGTCGGCCGGATAGAAAATGTCTTGCCTAATTACTACTCCAAAGTCCGTTCGTTTCTTTGTATATCGGTGGACACGTAGCTCTCCCTTCTTTATCACACCCCCGATCGTGAATCTGGCACGAGATCCTACCAGCTGGACGACGACCGTTCGCGAGTGTAAATAATCGTCCAGCTGATAATTAAGACGGCTGTTTCGGCGGGCGAGCGTGCGCGGGCGCAGCCGATCGTGCGTGAGCTCGCTCCGACACCCGCTGTCTCCGCGCGACGTGACACCGAGAAGCTCGCGCGCGTAGACACGCGAGCCCGTGTCCGAGGCGCGTCCTGAAAAATATATCGTCTCTATCTCTCTCTCTCTCTTTTTCTTGGTCGACCTCCGTGGAATCCCAGCGATTCTCGCGGGGGCCGAGGATTCCGACGGTCCTCCGTGACTTTTCTACACCCGAAAGAATCCTAGAGATCTCCTAGCGGACGTGCCACGAAAGTAGCATAAACGGACGACGCTGACCATTACCGAGAAGCTTTTATGAATCGGTAGTTCGAAAATAAAAACACGACGAAGAGGTTGGCGCGCTTCACACTCGCACGATCTTTCTAAAAATCGAATCGATGCACCGGATCTCTGGATAAAATCTTTTTTTTTTATATCAGAAGTCGCTCATCCATGAAGAAACGAGCTGGTCTGATTTTCACGATGCACCTGCTGCACCGGAAAGCAGCTTTCTAATTGGACACTCTATCACTCTCTGGTATCTCCTCAACTCCATCGCTGCCTTTCTGACAGGCCAACGAACGCTCGAAGAAATGTTAAATGGCGATGAACTAGCCAGCTAGATTTTTCTACCGTTTCGAGGATGCCGATCTCTCGAATCGATTCGACATCGTTGAAGGTTCGAGATTATCAATGGGAGATCTTACCTGTGGTATAAATTTTCAAGTGTAATCGGAGGAATAAAGTCCGCAGAATTTCGCGATCCGCAGGACGCTCGACTAGGCTCGTAAAGAGGAACAGCAGCGGCGTATCCTGACGGTAACCCGAGGCCGTAGGTGGGTGGAAGGAAGGAACGAAAGAAGAAAGGAAGGAGCGTGCCTCGTGAAAGGACGAAGACGCGTCGTCGACGGTGTCATTGCCGTCCTTCCAACCCCGTGGCCCGTCCTCCTCGTTACATCTTCATTAAACGTTCTATCTAACCGCCGTAGCCTTCCTCGAGACTCGCGCTAATTCCAGTCAGTCTTTTCTCTTCGTTGCACCTATCGGTTTCCCCTCGAACGCGTCGCGATAAATATGGCTGAACGCGGATCCCTTCGTTTGTAAGATTATCCCTTTCGAAGTTCTTTGTAAATGCGATCTTCGTTCCACGAGTTCGCAAGAGAGCTCGACGATGATTTTAATGAAGTGCCTATATTATCGTCATCGTCAGTTTCTTTTATTCAAAAAAATATACGGCGATCGGAGTAGCGGGCCCGGCCCGCATCGGGTACCGCAAGTAATTCGAAAAGATCACTCGAGAAGTAAACCGAGCCATCGTCGATCTCGAATCGAAGGTTGTTCGCTTACGAGAGGAACAAGACCCTATCGGTGGACCCTATCTTATCTGCCGGGCCTCTAGAGACGATCGTCGGCGGCTCTTACCGGCAACGCTATTCCTATTCTTTTTATTTCGACTTCTTATCGCTAAATAACACGGTAAATAAGAAAATGCAAAAAAGTTTAATCAATTCGGGTCTCGCGTTATCGCGAGATAAGTTCTGGCCCGGTTATCGGTGATGGGACGAGCGAAACTCATCGAGGCTGACTAAAAGGTATAATCATCGGTCGAATGCATCGAGGAACGAAAATTGCCATACAAATATCGAAGATATCGAGAAACACTTCGTCCCGAGATAAGGTACGCGTGAGTAAATTAACAAGTTTTCGGCCTTTTGCGAGTTAAACTTTACTCGATTCGCAAAATTCGAGCAAGCGCGATGGCGGGTCGATCTCGCGAACGTAGAATCGATATGCTTCGGATTCGAGGGAGAATTCAAGGAAGAATCCTTTGTCCAACGAGTAACGTCCGCGAGTTTCAGGACCGCTTTGGCGCAAAGGGGGAGGGTCAGCGGTCCTCTCCGCCATCTCGAAAGGAAATTCCAGGTCCCCGAATCGCCGTAAGATCGGGACACATCGTTATGGGTCCGCGTCTCTTTCTCTCTCTCTCTCTCTCTCTCTCTCTCGATCTCCTTCACCTCTCGGGCTCTCGTTCTCTCTCGACGGAGCGGTATCGGGGCGGAGGACCCGGTCCACGGGCTGAAGGAGGACGCGGTCGTAAATATTCGGGCGCCAAATAATGCCGGTTCCGAGCGAGAGCAAGCGACCACGACTGCTGCTCGACCCGTAATGAAGGACATCCTCGTTAATTAGTCAATAAATTATCCTTCACGCTCACGACGCTCGTGATACCCCTCGCCTCTTTCTCTCTCCTCTCTCTTTCTCTCTCTCTCTCTCTCTCTCTCTCTATCTCTCTTCCTTTCTGGCCTCCGAGCTCTTTCCTTCCATCTATCCGTAACTCTCTCGCTCTTCCTCTCTTTCTCTCGCTGCCTTTCTCTCTTCGTCCTTTTTGCCCCGGGAGAACTACTCGAGGGCCGCATACTTTACGACACCTATCTTGCGCGACAGCGCGATGCATTTCTCACAATCAGGACCCTCGAAGACGGAAACGCGTCTTGTAAGACGATCCACGAGGTGGTCCGTCGTCGAGTCGCAACCACGTCCAATTTTTCGACGACCGGTATCCTTTCACTCAGTCTTTTTCTCTCTCGCTCTCTCTTTCTTTCTTTCTTTCTTTATTTCTTTCACTTGCTTCTCGTCTTCCTCTCGTGGGAATCCAGTGGCCGCATCGACCGGACGAGTCGCCAGGATCGAAATAGATCCCGACGAGTTATTACATTGTGCCGAGTCGATCGAGAGAGAATCGGACCGCCTTGGATCCGTGGATCGAGCTCGGGAATGGTCCATAAAAAAGATATATAAACGTGTAATATGCATACGTAATAACGAGGTAAAGTACACGTCGCGATAATCGATCTAGCGACCCCTTTAACAAGCTGCAATGCCGGTTGCGTGTCGATGGAAGACGCGAGTTCTTCCGTTTTCCGGCATGCCGTGTGTAGAGAGAATGGAGAAAAAAATATATCTCGAGCGTTGGATCGCACGAGCGATAGAGATAAGTCGGATGGCGCGATATCGGATATCGCGGATTCTTTCTGTGCGCGGGAAATATAAATCTGGAAGGCCGGGTCAAGGAAGAGGAGAGAGTGAGAGAGAGGGAGAGAGATGGAGAGAAAGACGTTCTGTCGGTCCTCCTCGTAATATCGCGCCTCTCGCGTTGTGCACGAGGCATAAAGATTCGATCGTATACGCGTCTAAAGTACATACCGTGCCACGTGACCGTAGATCACCTTAACTACTTCCTGGCCGGAGTAGTACAGCTCTACCGAGTCTCGAGACGAGGAAAACGACGACCACGACGGATCGTCCGATCTTTCCGAGTGTTCGCGACGCGCCAGCCTTGTAACGCGCGAGGATTACGCGGAGGAAAGTTGATTTAGTCCTCTTCGCTGACAGTGTTCGCTCCTCTCCCACTCTCTTTCTACGCCTCTTTACATAGACTCTTCCGTTCGATAGGTAACGCAAAGATGGACGAGAGCCGAATCGTGCACGCTCGTAGAACGCGAGAAACACAAGGCGCGCGAGGTGCGGAAGAGCCGCCATCAATCGTGAACGGAATCAAATCGACTTTCCTCACGGCGCGCTGCGCTGGTACATCGAGTCTTCCGATGTAAGGAGAACGATGTCACGATCGCGCGCCGATATCCACGCCGTCGCGGCACATTTTCATCGGCTTGATCCGTTCGAGAACGCCGGTGGATGGGGGATGATCGTCTAATTTACGAACGTTCGACGATCGGACGCCTTGTTTGAACTTTCGCTCGTTCGGCCGACACGATTTATGCGATCTCTCTCGCGGTAACGGCTCGTCACAATTTATTACCGGCTTCCGTGTGTGTATACCGTTTGGAAACAGTCCGCTTATTTTCGTTGTTCCGATAGAGGCTCCGCGCCGCGCTGCCTCGACTTACTATTATAATTTCTTCGTTCCTCGCTCGGCTCTCGGGTGTGGGATCGAAAGAAATACGATCTTTCGCAGATACGACGTAAATTTAATTCGGTTCGTCCACCGGCTCCGAATCACGGGCCGTCTCGAACATGTTGAGAACGTAATTACGAGCGTGTTCGGGCGTAGGGAATTTGTCGCCGTGGGAGTCCAAGAAGTGGGCGCGCAATTCTTTGGTGAAATTCGTGCAAAACGCCTCGGCGCCCTTCGCGACGCAAAAGTCGCACTCGTAGATCGTCTTGCCGGGATGAAGCGTCTTCGAGAGTACGTGCTTCCTCAGATTCTCCTGGAACGAAAGAAAGCAGAGGAAAAAAAGATAAAAAAAGAAAGTACGGTTTACGGAGTGCGAGAGGTTAGAGGCGCGCGGAAAGAGCCATAAATAAAACGTGAAAATGCAAGGAGCCACGCGGCGTTAAGGCTTTTCATAGCACTTTAATGGACAATGATCCAGTCTGAAACTTACGAGGCGATTCGCTCGGACGAAAGTGACGACGAAACGACAGCCAAGAGCATGCGCCCGGGCTTGCCTGATTTACGTCCTCTTTCCGAACCATAATCGCGAAACGTCGCGGGCGCCGATGTTTTGTCTTCCGCGTGGAATTGCGACGATAAATTTGAAATTCGTTAGACCGCGACCTCGTATAACCTGCTACTATCGTCTAGATGAGCGCACGCGCGCGTAAATACGCCTCGAGTCTTATCGAATTTGCGTTCTACCTCGCGGGAGATACGGACTCGCTTCTGTGTCTTATTACGAGATAAAGGACATAACTTTGATATTCTCTCTCTATCGCACACGCACATGCGCACAGAGGACGAGGTTAGCACCTATCTGATAGAACGAGAACTCGATCGAAAGTAGTGGAGAGGGACTAGCACCTATGAGAAAAGAAAAGAAAAATAAATTTTGTCCTTCCGTTCTGTTCGCGCTTTGGAATACCTGGCGAGTAAAGAAGCGAGAATCGGTCCGCCGCCGCCGCCACAGCCGCCGCCGCCGTCGTCGTGCAAAACCGGACGCGTTCGTTGGCCATGCCGTTGGCGCATTTAAAGGCGCTTTACCCTCTCGGCCTAAGTAGCCGACCGTAGTCGTAAACATCTTCCTACCAGGCGGGCTTATACGAGCCGTTGATGGCAACGGCAACATCAAATTTAATTTCCCATAAGTAAATCTCTCCGCGCGGCGCGGCCAGCACTCCGTGACGCTGCGGCATTAAGGCCCGTTCACATTGCTCTGTGGGCGGTTGTCCACTTCTCTCTCTCTCTCTCTCTCTCTCTCTCTCTCTTTCTTTCTTTCTATCTCATCCTCTTTCGTCAGAAAGGTGGCCCGCCCTTTTTGAACGACAACGAGGCACGCGAGCATCGAATAAATATTTCCTTGCAGCTAACGCTAATTTTGATCTCCTTTGAATTATCGATATATCGACATACTAAATATATACATGTATGTACCTGCATATTTCCATACGTATGTATGTAAGTATACCGGGTGCTACTCTTACGCGTAGGATTCGGTGTAACAGCCTGAGAACAGATGTTGTCCGTGAGCGACTCCTGCGGCACGCACTATCCCGTTTTACGAGCTTCTATATTAAAATTACAGAGACCGCCGTAGGTTACTCGTTGTCAGTCCCTTTCAACATCTTCCCGAAAGCCTCTCTCTTTTAATACCAATCTTTATTTCTCTTTCTCCGCCCGTCTTTGGATAGTTTCCATCTCGGATGGATTTCCGCGCATCGTGGAGCGGTGGCTTTTCGCAGAGTCGCGGTTCGCTAATTAAATGAACCCGTGACGATCGAATCGACTGTTTAACGATCGCCTTAAAAAACGCCAATCAAATCCGACACATAAATAACGTCGACGACGATATTCTCAAAGAAGATGATTATAAGAAACGTTCGAGGCTTCGCGGGATCTTTTAAACGAGAGCTGCCTTAAACAGGATATAGTTGCTAGAAGCGAAGAAAGGAGGAAAATCAGAGATAAGCAGTCGGCTGGAGCAAGAAGAAGGAAAAGAAAGGAAAAGAGAATACCGACCGAGTAATCACCGACTTCTTTAAGACCTATCACCTTGAAAAAGAGGAACGTGAGCTTTCTCCGTTTTCTCGGCTGATGCGTGAGTTTCTGAGGTTGCTGGGTGGAAGAAGGGAAGAAGATAGGTAGAAGACGCATAAAAGAGGGAAGATGAGACAAGGAGGAAGGAAGAGGAACGAGGAAGAAAGTGTGTAACTATCCAAGGTAAATCATAAGGTTGAAAGAGGAAGAAAGGGAGGGTGGATGGTTGGAGGGAGGGAAGGAAGGAAGGAAG
>JAIFRP010004413.1:1039177-1049530 GCA_032403825.1 Odynerus spinipes
GAGAGGGAGGGAGGGAGAGGGAGACAGGATCTAGCTGCCGCGTCAGGAAGATTAGGAGGGTGCTTTCGAGGGGTAGTGGTGGAGGAAAGTGGCGTCGCCTAGCGCTACCGTGGAAGACCGGCGAAGGGGTGGTTAACGCTTCGCAGCCGAGGCTCAGAATAAACAACAATATTATAACGCGAGCTTAATTGCGCCAGAGGGCTCGGTAACGGGCGCATAAATCGGGACAGTGAGCGCGCGCACCCTCCAAACTCCGAGTCTCTCTCTATCTCTTTGCCTCTTCCCTGCTCTCTCTCTCTCTCTCTCTCTCTGTTTCTCTCGTTGGCTCGTTCTCGTCCGGCGCCATCCCTTGGATACGTAGAACGCTACTCCACCGAGCTCTCTCTCTCTCTCTCTCTCAGAGTAGAATTCATTTACAATAAACATGTCGCTCGCTAATTTCGTCGGCGGAAAAGGAGGCATCTCCGGCAGGCTCGGCATTTTAACCGCGATCTATGTCGACGCCTCTTTCCCTCCGGTAAGAATGTCGTCGATTACAGCGGAACCCGATAGTCCCTGGACGGATTCGAAGATAAGGAGAGAAGAGCACGAACGGACTGGAGGGTGGTAAGTTCTGAATTAATAAGGAAAGACGGCCTCTTGAAATTCGCTCCTGAGCGGTGTGTAGTAATTACGGCCACAATGATCGCGGACATAAAAATTGTCTAGCTCGGCCGCCGCTTACGTGCACGCATCCCATCCAGGGATTCCAGGAGGCCGTTTGGTGGCAACGGACAGGAGGTTCCGAGTCGAAAAATGTCGAGTCCGCGGAGGAGCTCGAGCGTAGGAAGGGCTGCGGTTTGGCGACGTTTCCAGCCGCGAGCGCGCGTGAAACAAGAACGGAGAAGCGAGAATGCAAAAGAAAAGAAAGAAGAGAGAGAGGGGAGGGAAAGGAGGAGAAGAACGCGAGGAGGAGAATAAAGAGTGCCGGAGGTGCATGTGGGCTTTGTCGAAGGTAGATGGGGTGGGGGGAGGGCGCGGGTGCAGGAAGCTCCGAGTGGGTACCGTTGGGGTGAGAAAGCGTGTGCGAAAAAAGAGAGAGAGAGAGAGAGAACGAGTGCTCGGACCTAAAGGGGTGACGGAGATGGCCGAACGAAGAGGGTAGTAGGAGGGTTTGGCCGTTAGGAGGACGGTTAGCAGCGGCCGTCGGCTATATCTACGCGTCCTCGACCGCAGGCCTGTTTTATTTTATGAATTGCAATATTTCACGCGACAACTGGACTCGCGGGGCAGTCACCACTAAACTGTCTGCATACGGGGCCGTGCTTACCGCGTGCCATCGTACACCACAACGCGCGCACCATCGTCGTGCACGGCGAAACGACGGCTACTATCTAAAAAAGAGAGAGTGGGAAAGATAGAAAGAAAAAGAGATAGATAGATAGGTGGAAAGAGAGAGAGAGAGGGGAAACACACGTACCCGCTCGCGCGGCACAAAGGGCATAGCGAGGGAGGGAGTCTTCCCACCCCCGGTGAGCCGAGAACTTGGAGAAAAAAAGCTTTCGTTCCGCCGACACTCCGCTGGACGTCCTACCGGTCGCCCCGAAAGAGAGGGAGAGAGCAACAGCCTCGCATTGTTCGTCGAGAGAGCATGCAGAATCCTCTTCCGTCTTCCACCCTCCTCCATCGGTTCTTGCCTTTCCTTTCGCTTCGGTCGCACGCATACGAGGAGAGGAAAGATAGAGGAGGAAAAGGAGGAGTCGAAGGATCGGCCGGATATTTAGGGTGTCTATGGGGTGATCCGTAAAGACGACACCGTGCCTCGTTAGCGGTGAGAGGTGCAAGAGAATGGTAACGGTCACGGAAACAATGGTGTTCTCGAACACAATCGGGCACGGACTCTCTACCAAACCCTACCATTCTTTCGGGAACCGTAGATTCCTACGTAATTCCGGACGACTCGCTTACACCATCCTGGTCGATGCAAGATTTACGAAAGCTAGAAACACGAGCACTGGGTGGATAGTCTTACGATTGATCGCTGTCGATGATAAGTCGATACGAAGCAGCAGCTCGTCCAAAATCAGTGGTCGTAAGCCCGGAAGTCTCGCTACGTCCGATTGAATAACTTCGAGGATTCTTGAGTGGCAATGAAGGCGAGCGATAGGTAGGAGGACGTTAGACGTGGAAGGAAGCACGTGCATTAGAATTTCTAATCTTGAATCTGCGCTTGCACTCGAGGAGGAGACTCTGGCATAGGACGGTATTTATTCCCGTGGAAGAAGTAGCATCGCGACCCGATGCTAAAGCATCCCGATGAACGTCACGGGCCGCCGAGGTTACGGCAATCTCACCCAGTATGCCTATCTGCGCGGTGTTTACCTGACCAGGTACGCGAAGGAGGTGGACGCGCCATTACTGCTACGGAAGATAAAAGATACGCGCGCGCCACGCCGCGGTCCATATATGTAAATACCTCTGGGGAACGCGCGTACATGGCGTACGTCGAGAGAGAAAGAGAGGAAGAGGGGGAGATAGAAAGAGAGAAGGTGGAGAGAGAGAGAGAGAGAGAGAGAGAGAGAAAGGGAGGAGAGAAAGAGAGGGTTGGATCGCGGCAAGAGCCCGAGAGCAGTGCTGGAGAAACGGAAAGAGAACGAGGAGGCGGAGGGATGGGTGAAGAGGCAGAGAAGGGCGTGGGGGTGGTGAACGGAGCGAAACGTACGGTCAGTAGCTCGCGTATGTAACATACTATCTTGAATATGCGCATACATCGCGAGCTGGTCGCGTATTCTGAGAATTGGGTAGGCGATCGGTTGCGCGGGAGCTGCCCGTCTCCTCGTAATTACCTTCTTTCTTTCTTTCCGAATCCCAGCCGCCGACCCCCTGCACGACCTTCTCTTCCCTCTACTCTACCATTCCCCTCTTTCTTCTCCTGCTCTTCCTTCTTCTTCTTTTCTCTTTTCGATTCCACTCGATTCTTTTTTCCTCTTCCACCGTGATACAGCGAAACTCTGCCCCCTTCGGCTTTTCTCCGTGAAATCGGCTGAACTCCAGGAGCTTCCAAAGCATCAAAAACGAAGGATTCCCTGTAATCTTGATAGGTGATATTCGGATAGCAGGATGCACTCGTTGCACTCGTTCCGGTATCGAGAACGGAACAGAATTTTGCAAGCGATACTGACAGGCTGATCTACGAAATGGCAGTTTAGAGTGGTTTTCCGAGAATGGTGCCAATGGTGGCGGTGGTAGCGGTAGCGTGCACGAGGTGGATGATGTAATTCGTCGATTAAGTAGTTCGCGGGCTTGGAGAACTTTTCGAGGAACCCGTTGCTTTACGAGGATCGTGGCCGACATCGTCGTCGTCGCCGTAACTATGATCGCGTTTCTCCTTCGTAATGCTATCCATTTTTTTCTTCTTAGAAACGGTGGTGCGAGTGGGGCCAATTTCTAATGACATTCTCGATGAATTTATCGAATCGCGACTGGCCATCGTTCGACGCGAGAATAGGTCGGTGACTTCGCACCGAATAGGCGTCGTTACAAAGGGTAATGCTTGTAGGAGAACGCAAGGAGACACGAGCAGTGGAAAGAGAAAGAGAAAGAGAGAGAGAGGAAAGGGAAGAGAGAAAGAAACTACGAAGGAAAAGAGAAGGACAGAGGAAAGGTGTTAACATTTGCTTTATAGCGACCGCTCCACAGCTTCGTAGCAATGCTTTAATACTTATGTCGACGTCGTGCAACGCGAGCGAGCGCGCTCGCGCGCACGAGGGGAAGGCGAACACGATGCGAGGCGCCCTAGCTGTAGGCTCCCACGTATAGGCGCCCACCTGCATACATTAGTATTAGAGGGAGAAGAAGAAGAAGAAAGAAGGGAAGAAGAAGAGAAGGGTAAGGGAGAAAGAGGAGGACACGTATATACCCATCTACTCGCGCGAGCGACTCATAATGCAAGCCCGTTAAATACTAGAATGACCCGCGGGCTTACAGCCCGCTATGAGATGTTAATACGAGCCTCTGGCCGAGAGCCTCCTACCCTTTCCATCTTTCTCTCTTCCTCTCTCGCTCTCTTTACCTCGTACGCCTCGATGTCTTCGCGTTTACACCTCTCGTACGCTCGAACGAACGTACTCATCCACTTTCCTTCCCTCTCTCTCTCTCTCGCTCTCTCCTCTCTTCTCTTTACCGGCCAACGGATACGGTCCTTTATTTTATAGTTATGCGGCGAGGACACTTTTACTACGAGCGCGCGGGCGTTCCGCGGTTCCAACTCGCGGCGAACGCTTTTATTGTCGTACGCTTTTTACCCCGGCCGAATGCGCCACCCTTTATTTATAACGGGCTCTGTTACGGTGGTCCAACGTACATACGTACGCAGCTCGCACCGATAGTCGTTTATTCCGTGACGATGGTGACGATGCCGCATGTCTACCGTTTCCTTCGAGATAACGAGAGCCGTTCTCTTAGCTCGACGTTGAATCACAGAGAATAATGATCTTAAATCGATTCGTTCGACTTAACGAGATGCCATCGAACCGATAACTAGACGTACTCTTGCTAATTAAAATTCTATGCCGTGCTAAAAATAAGGACTCGGTAGGATAGTTGTAACTCGATAGCGTACACAACATTCCCTGCTGTGTAATCCAATAGCAACGCAATGCTCGAGGATAAAGTCGCGATGTTAAAGGTTAAATTACTTACTTGGTGTAAAAGGCGTCGTTGCACTCCGAACAGACGAAACTTCTTCTTCGGCGAATCTCGTTCGGCCAGCCCGCCATCGACACGGACGAGCAACTTTTCTGATGAGCGTTTAGATCGGACCTCCTCACGAACGACACGTAACACTTTGCACAGGAAAATGGCCGCTCACCGGTGTGACTCCTGATATGGTTCCTCAGAGATACTTTCGTGAAAGCTTTCTTGCAGAGAGGACAACGATATTTGATTACGGGCTTGCTCGTAGCACACTCATCGACCTCGTTCTTCGATGACCGAACGGTACCCGCGTGAAGAGCCTCGTGAAAGATCAATTCCGCTTGAGAATCGGTTGAAAAACTGCAAGTGTCGCAGTTCCATTCCTCTTTTACAACCGTCGCTTCGGACTCGTTTGATTTCTTGTCCTTTCGACACTCGTTATCTCTGGTATGTCTGGTGACGTCTTGCGAGAGGGCGAAGAGTATTCCGCATTGCGGGCACCTTCGAAAATGAATTTTTCGTGAACTAATTAGTATACGGTGTTAAAGCGGAAATACGCGAATACGGAAAAGACATACTTGTGACACAAATCGGGGTGTCTGTTCAAAAGATGTTCCTTGTGTTCAGCGAGAGTCGATTGCTTCTCGTCGCAATGCGGACAGTCCCGAGATACGCTTTTGGACGCGTCAGTGGAAGAGGACTTTTGCGCTCTGACGATCTCCTTGTGACTGGACGTCCTTCGATGAACAACGGCTTCTTGAGCGGTCGCAAAGTTCATCGAACAGAAGGAACAAAAGTAAGGCGTCGGTTGCGTGGAAACGGCCAATTCGTTCTTTTGGCCTTCCTTGTTAACGTGACAGGCTAGCTGATGGCGCTGCAGAGATACCAAGGACCTCACGACTTGAGGGCACATGCTGCACGTGATGCGCCGTTGATACTCGTCCGATGCCGTGAAGCTCTCCTTATGTCCAGTCTCCTTGACGTGCAGTCGTAGCTGGAGATTATATCGGAACTGACGGTCGCAGCTACTACAGGGTAATGCGCGTTGGCGACTGATCACCACCGGTACCGAGCCGTTCATCATCGAGACCACGTCGCGATGACTCGCGCTCAATAAGTGTGTCTCCATCGTTTCACCGTTCGTGCACCAGAAATCGCAAGAACCGCATCTAAAGCTTCCACTGATCTGTTTAAGGTTAAAAAATGAGAAATAAAAACGGCCTTCGTTCTTGTTTCGAATCTAACACTCGAATATTTATACCAAACGTTCGAAAAGTATTTAAGTATTATGAGCAAATATTTTACCTTCTCTAAGTTCTTGGAATGAAGAGTGGAACGCCAATGTAATAAAAATGTTTCCTGAGTGTTACAGTAGAAACGACAAGAGGCACATTGGAATGGACATTGGCGAACTACGTTCGCCATGTTCTCCAAGAGAAAACGACGCGCCCTTGGACTGCGAGGATTTATTCCCGCCACGCGGCAATGGTAATGGGAAAGCAAATGTTTGCCCATTTGAGCTTTTCTCACGCGAGCGTGACACATCTCGCAGGAGAGTACTTCTTTCTCTCTTCTACGAGAATTCTTTTTGACTTCCTTATCCTCGGACGTGCATTTGTCCTTCTATAAACCAGGCAGTGCGATATAACATCGAATTATTATTTTTCTATGTAAGTGTATAATAAGAATGTTAATTTTTAAAATAAATTAACGTTACCTCGATAAGAGAGACTCGCTGTCGCGTCGATATCCTCCTTGCCGAATCCAGTGGACGCGGTATATGAAGACCATCGTCGATCTCTCGAATGCTTCTTCGAGCATGCAAATCGGAGAGAAGGTGTCTGTTATAAACCAATCGTGAGGCGAGCTTCCTGCCACAAGGATTGCACCAATATCCCGAGTCGATATCCGTTTGCGCACCCGGTATCCATTTTCCTCGCGTGTGTCCCGGTGGTGGTTGTTCCGTGGTGTTCTTGCTCTGATAATCTTCGACTTTCTGCGGTGGATATTTGTCGTTAATGGAAAATGTACTCTCTCGCGATAGTATCTGAACATTTTTTTGTTTTTGTCAATTAAAAATAAACAAGATCGTTTTCGATCTGCTCTTACGCGAGACGAACAAATTTTGTAGAATTTTCTTTATCCCGTTTACCTGAGACGATTCCGTGGGTCTCCATTTGCCACCGGTATAAGTAGGCGGAGGATGTTCCGAATGTTGGTCGTCCTCGCCCTCCACCTCGTCCTCCTGTAACTGAGGTATATCTTGCGGGAGATCGCTCAAGTCCGGCTTCCATTTTCCACCGGTGTGACCTCTCGGCGGTCGTTCCCGATCCTCGGCATCGTCGGACTCGGAATAAGATTCGTCCTCGGCGAGATCTTCGTCCAACATGTCGTCGTCCGAGTCGACGTCTTGCTGATACTCGAATTCGTATCTAGCCAAATCCTTGTTCTCGTTGTTCTCCACGAGGTCGGCGAGTATCGTGTCGTCTAGCCACGTTTGATGCTCCTGCTCGATTCTCTGATTCTCCGATTCCGGCCTTTTCCTATCGGTTTGCTTGGAATCGCTGACGAGACCCTCCAAAGAATGATCCGGTTCGTGCTTGATCGGAAAACTCGTGCTTTCGATGTTTATAGTCGTGTGCCTGATCGATTGATTTAGTTTGCTCGTACCCACGGTGGTCGTCGATTTATTGGAGGTGGAAGTGACGATGTCGGGGAAGCCAACGAGCGAGGGAATACAAAGATGCTCGGTGGGGTCGTCCAAGTCCGTGTCGGCGGGTAACATACTGTGAAGTTTTTCTTTGGAATCTTCGGTATCCGTTTGCGTCTTCTGACCCTTCTTCCGTCGTTCGTTCTTCTTGAACTTCCTGCCGCTCTCTAATAGAGTGTTCGTACGCCGGGGATTGGATTTCGAGCTGCTCTGTAACTCCAGCGAACTGAAGAAGGCGTCGGCGTTCAGGATCTCCGGATAGGAGACCGTCGTCGGCGTGGACGGCGAGTCTCGCGCGGTTTCGGCCTTGTCGTCCGGCGGCCGACATCCGGATTGACGATGACGAACGTAATTCTCCAAGCCGTGTATCGTCAGGTGACACTTGATACAAAAATGAGTGTCGTCGTCGTCCTCGTAGCCCTCCATCGTTCATTGGCGAGCGCTGCGACGATCACCCGGGCGTTAATCATCGTACTTTCTTTCGCCATATCGAACGCGACTACTCCGCTTATTCTTTTTCTCGACTTTCCGCGGTTTGCTTGGAACTACGATAATGCTGGGTTACATCGCGTGACTCGATTCTCAACTGCGTTCGTCCCTAGTCCCGAACCATTTGCATAGAAAGTATTAAGCGACTGCGAACGCGTAATAAGCACGTACTGCTTACTTTAATCGTTCTAATTATTTCGAACAATTTTGCTCGGGATATGCGCGAGCGTGAAAAATTTCGTGGGGAGGCCACGGCGGAGCGTGCTCGCGCGCGCGCGCGCGTCTCGCAATGAAATTCTCCGATCGTCTTCGATCACGCGCACGAGTGGATACAATTTGGGAGAAGAGAGGAAGAGGGAGAGAGAGAGAGAGAGACCGAGAAAGACGGTGAAAAAAACGAGGGAAAAGAAATGGAAGAGAGAAGTGGAAAAAGGGGCAAAGAGAAGCGCGTTAGCGAACCGCAGCGGGCAAATTGAAGGACCGATATTCGCGGAACAGAAGGGAAACAAGTTGACGCTTCGCACGGGCTTCGGGGGGTAGGAAGATCGGTCGATGCCGCTTGGCCGTTATTCGGACGACGACACTTCGCCTCCCAGTTCCTCTCTCGCCCCTCGCTCTCACCCCCGAACTTCCTCTCTCCCCTCGGCAACCTCCGGCAGCCGTCCTTCGCCACCTCCAACCCCGCCGCCAGCCCTCGTGTTGCGCCCTTTCTCCGCTCTCTCGCCACCCCCGTTTTACAAAGTCTGCGAACCGGCAGCGACCTCCTCTCTCTCTCTCTCTCTCTCTCTCTCTCNCACGTCTCGCGTCTTATTAAGCGAAACGAAAGAGAAAGAGAGACGGAGAAAGAGAGAGGTATCGAATGAAATTTTCATCCCGCCATACTCGAAACACGCTCTTCTTGCCGGCGTGATCAACGGGCTCGTGTGAATCTTCACGCTAATCGTATTCGCGTGCCTTTCGTCTATCTTTCTCGGTCTTTATTCTACGAAAAAAAAAATAACTGAGAATTATAGCGAGAGTTCGAATAGCTTCGTTCGCCAATGGCGGATATAAACCGTAACGCGACGGATCTTCTTGAATTAACTTTCCTCCATCCATAAAAAAACATGAAAATTTACAGAAGACCGTCCTCTTTATTTTTATCAGAGATAGGTTAATGGTCTTACATTTGTCGTCGAATGTTACACGCGTCTCTATTCAAACAAAAGACTTTTAGATGGCACACGTATTTGTAGATTCGCGTAACACGAAAGGGGCAGCAGCGTTCGGAGAGCTGAGAGAGAGAGAGAGAGAGCGAACAGGGACGCGAGGAGAAAAGCGAGAGGGGTGTTCTTCGAGACTACCACGGAGAACTGACGCGTGCGCCACCAAACTTTCTATCCCCTTACTGTGTTAAGTTCCAGTCGATATGTATTGTCACTTTAAACCCCACCCCTGCTTTCACGGCGATGCATGCGAAAAGGGCGTGTTAGGGTACGGAGTATTTTTTTATCCGCTCGCTAAAATCCGCTCGATTTATCGATTTAATCAAGCAAAACCGGGTAGTACAAATCGTTGCAAGTATTTACAACGAATAACGGCGAGATATACATGGTATTTCTATTTACCATAAAAATTGTATTCCGTTAGACATAATCCCTCCACCTCGGGCCAAACTTCACTAATTGCATAGAAATCCGACAAGACGCGATCTTTCTTCCTAACAGTTCTCCACGTTCTCGCGTTTGTCGGCAAATAAAATTGATACGGGTCGAGCACGTGGCTGGGCGGTGTACATACGAAGGAAAGGAGGAAATTTTATTGGGATTACGAAGCGCCGCGATACGAGGAGATATTTGGAAAATTGGAAGGGTCGTTCGTGTAGGTATAGATAGTCGCCTTGTTGTGTCGCGTATAAGCGAACACGCGCGCGCGGGTGTTCATCGGGATAGCATTTCGTAACGAAACGCGTTAGATAGAAAAGGAAGGAGGGTGGTGGATAAAACGAGCTGGACGGATCTGCCGAGATTTACGAGTATTTGTCGAAAAAACAAGGAGGGCCGTTAATTGGCTGGTGGTTCGCGGACAATGCTGGAGAAGTCGATACGTCAATATGATATCCAACGTTGACGTATCGCGCGCGCGCGAGAGAGAGAAAGACCGAGAGGCCGAGTTCTCGCTAAACCGGACGCTGCTCGTCCGATCCCTCGTTGATCGACGATCGCCAATGACTAATCCGTTCATTACGGATCCAACGACGGAAAAAGCACGAACACCTGCGAGAAGGATCGCGAGCTAAGCTCTTCGAGACGCTTTTCTCCGAGAAACGCGAGAAGAAATGGCACGCCGCATCGACATGGTCACCTAGCGATCCATCCACCGACGCCCGGGGAGAAGCGAGGCGAAGGGTGGAAACTTGTTGAACGCGAGAAGTAGACGAATTTCTCTGTGCTTCGAGGGATCCCTCGTGTAAGAGAGAGAGAGAGAGAGAGAGAGAGAGA
>JAIFRP010004413.1:1049563-1075417 GCA_032403825.1 Odynerus spinipes
GAGAGAGAAAGAGAGACAGAGATGGTGCGATAGAGAAGACCGAACGTTTACGAGAAAATCTGCGACTACGTGATTCTCTGAAAACAAGGGAAAGAGAGGTAAGAAGTTGAGAAAGAAATATTTTACTTTTTCTATTTTTCCTTCGGTCAAAATGTTTAACGTAATTAATTAACATCGATCAAAATAGACGATGCGTTTAATCTCGTTGTCGGGACGCAGGTTTCATTCTCGAACGTAATTAAGAACGTTCTTTTCGAATAAGATCGAACGATCTCGAGGACCCTCCCGGTCATCGTTTCTAATCCGATTCGAATGATCGAGAATATCCTGTTTTCTCCTCCTCCGCTCCTTAATAATCATCACGATGTACGATAATCAAGACGGACCCTCGAACACGAATTCAGGAAACGAAGGAAGGGAGGAAGAATGGAACGTACTGCCTCTCCCACGAGTCACCGTCGTCAAAATCGAAGCGCAGAGAGTCGGAAAGGGGGAAAAAGAAAAGCAGGAAGGAGAAGAGGAAAGAGACGAAAGGAATCCTTATGGGACTCGTCGAACGAAATTAGAAGGTCCCGATCCCACCCTGCAAGCACCCAAGACTTCATTCCTTCGGATCTCCCTTCTCTCTCTCTCTCTCTCTCTCTCTCTCAAGCGAAGAAACAACGAGATTCTGCAGAAAGGAAGGACCTATACCTATCCAATCCTTAACTCGTTGTTTCGTTATAAGCAAGACCGTGTAATTAACTCAAAGAAGAAGAAGTAAAGGAATAAGAGATACGACGACGAGTTTTCAACGCGGAAATTTACGAAAGCGAAATAGGAAGAAAAGAAAGAGACTCGCGTCGTCGAAGGTGGATCTATCAATCCGATCGGAACGAGTCAGCGCGGTCTTAGAAGGGTCTCGGAAAAAGTAAAAGCGAGTAAGTACGCTGTCCCTCTCTGTCTCCCTCTTTCTTTCGATATCCCGATAGCGTCGGAACGAAATCCGTAGGAACGAGTCGCTTGCTTTGTCCCGTAATACGGAAGGATCCGGAAGCTGTAGTAAGGTGAGCTCTGCTCGTGCGAGCGTCCGGTGGACGGCGGAGGGTTGGCCATCGTATCGTAGAAGAGGAAGCTAGCGTGTAGCGTAGGGAGAGATGGACCGGGGGTAGAGGCAAGGAGTAAGAGGGGCGTAGGGGATGCAAGGTCCGGGGAATATTGAGCCGCTCCGTTAATGTTTATAACGACGTTAGACGTTGGTGTCCTCGCTGGGTGGTGCACTCGTGTGTGTGTGTAGGTGCCATAGAGTTGGGGTGGTAAGTATAGGTGCGGGTAGCACCGGAGGTGGGTTCACCTCGGCGTATCGTACCCTCTCACGAGTCTGTCTCTTTTTATCCCCTCTCTTTCGGCTTCTCAGCGCCGGCAGGAGCAGCACCGGCAACGGGAGTAGTAGCGGCGGCAGCAGGACAGGAACTGACATAAGCGGCCGGGTGTGTATGTAGAGCACGTACTCGGGGGCTCTCCAGTTCGACGGAGTAGGTGGAGGAGGTGGAGGAGGTGGAAGGGTGAGGCGGAGGGTGGGTTGCATCCTAGCAGTGGGACGAGGGAGCCTCTGTCTAATCGATGCCGCGGCGGTGCGCGCTCGCCCCGCTGGCTATTACGCACCTTAATGTCCTTTTCCCTCTTCCCCTTCGCCCTCCTGCCCCTCGCCGACTCGTTCTCTCGCACTCTTACTCTCTCGCTCGCTCGCTCGGCCACCCACCATCTTCGACGACGCGCCACCCTGCTGCCTCTGCTGCTGCTGCTACTGCTGCTGCTGCTGCTGCTGCTGCTGCCGCTGCCACCGCCGCCACTACCGCCACTACCGCTACCACCCCTTGCGTTTCTCTCCTTCCGCCTTTCCTTTCCTTTTCCTCTTACTTTTCTCTCTTTCTCTCCGACTCCTTCCCCCTTTCCCTTCTTCCATATCTTGGCCAGCTTTCCTTTTCTCTCCTCTCAGTCTCCAATTCTATCCGTTTCTCTCGACTCTGCCGCGAAAGAGACCGGGCGAGCGGGAGAAAGAGAGAAATGGAGAGAGTGAGAGAGTAGGAGAGAGAGAAAGAGAGGGAGTCGGCCATGACACGTGTCAATCTACCGCAGACGCCCGATCGATACCGACGGACCTCGGCTTCTCTCTGCGCTTCTCCACCTCTTCCTTCGCCCTACCGTCGAAACCTCTCCCGTCCCTCGCCACCTCCACCGCCTCTTTCTTACCCTCTTCGTGCTTCGTCTCTCTCTCTCTCTCTCTCTCTCTCCTTTTCTTCCCTTCTCTCTCTAATGCCAACACTCCTATACACACCGCCACTCGACCCCTGACCTCCTGCCTCCGTCACAAAGAGACTCGCGCCTCGCGCGATTCTCCTCCACCTCCTTTTCCTCATCCTCCTCGTTCTGGTCCTTCTCTCTGTGTGCCTCGAACCTCGCTGGACGGCGGAAAATTTTCGAGAAGCCTGATTTAACCGGTCACCGCTTCCTGACGTTGTTCGTGCAACCCAAGCTTTTCTTCTTTCGAAGTCCGATTTTCTCTTCGTCTCTTTCTCGCTTTTTATCTTTCATCTTTTCTCACGCAATCATAGCCAATAAAATATTTTGTTTTAAAGAAAACAGTTAAACATTTTGTGTACACCTACTATGCGCATAAGTTGTTACGTTAATTTTATCGAAGGAGGATATTTTTTCAGGGACGTTGACAAAGTTTAAGAAACCCGGATTGCTAAAGAAATCTTTAACAAGGAATACAATTTGAGGCATTGTATCGGGATAGAAAGTGATTACGTTAATATTTTGTAATAGTTCCGCTCGTGTCCATGTGCCTCCGAAGTAGACTTTGACTGCAAACGGGTTAATATCTTTTTATGAGATATAAAATATAGATTATATGGTACAACTTTAAACTTCCCTCGTTCGAAGAAACTTTTACGAGTAAGCGAAGGTAAAGACGCCTTGCCCGCATTTTCTTTCCGCGATCGATGAATCCGATGGACTCGGTGCAAATTTTTCTTTTATTTGCCACACCGTATCTCGTGCTTTCCATAGTAAAACTCCGCGCGAATCACGTAGGTAGAGAGAAAAAGAAGAAAGAGAGAGAGAGAGAGAGAAATCGTACTATTCTTGACCATCCTTTCTCTATCCCGTAACCGGTCCTCGATAGAGCCGTAAAACTTTTATTTCGACCTAACGAGCGTGTAACGCTTATTTATAACTTCGAGCGAAAAACGAGTAGCAACTATTCCGACGATTTAAGTACTCTTTGGCCGTACCTCCAAGTTAGTGTACGTTTAAAGCGTTCAACCGAAAAGTAACGTAAACGTGATAAGTAGTATCTCGAAAATAACAATTAGGATCATAATGTAATTCTATGGAGAAATATCGGTAAGTGTCATTGTCTCGTCTTACGAGTGCACGATTCGATGCCTCTTCAAGTTAGAAGTATAATTTATCGATTCTAAGAAAGAATTGTGCCGAACGATCGTAAAAATATATTTCTAAGTTTAGCGACAAGACCAAGCAAATATTGGCCGATCGATACATCAAGAGTATCGTTAGTGCCGAAAGTATTTCCTATTTATTGACGATCGCTTGCTCGAAACAAAGTTATTTTCGGAAGTTCGTCCAGGTTACTTTCGAATAGTCTTCCCTTCGTAGACGTCTCCATTCTTCTCTACTTCTTCCTACCGCTCTCGTCTTTCGAAAAACGAATAATTTACGACCGCTGGCCCTAGAAAAAAGGAGAAATGTACGGCGCACTTTCGAAGCTTCTCTCGCTCCGACCCTATCCAGATATCTCGGCGAAGAAAGCGTGCCCTTGGAAATGCTCGTAATGGGCTAACTGGAGCGACTAAAAGGAAGATTATTTTCTATTTGTCCTAACGCTCGGTCTACACATTTTTTTCCTTCTTCCTTTTTTCTCTTCGTCCTTCATCTTGGCCTTAATCTTAGAAAAATACAACGAGTCTCCGTGATTCACGGTGTAACGAAATCCTGTAAAGTGCCACTGACCAACGTCGATCGCATTATTTATTGGCAATATTTCACAAAGCACCGAGTTTATTAGGACAAATGAACATTCCCGGCTACGTTTTCAGAAAAACAAAAACAGAGGCGGAGAGAAGCGCGGCAGGAAAAAATAAATGTAACGCCTGTACAGCAGGCACGCACAATTCAATTTGGCAGCAAACGTGAAATATTTAACGAATGCCAATCGGCGTCTGTAAACTATTTCGTATACTCGATTTTTTACTCCAAATTTATGGGCATGGGAAGTGAAACGTCGATATATAGAGGAGGAGATCTATTTTCAAACGTTTGCATTTCGCGTATCTATACTCGCTAAACGTTTTTCGCGTATACAGGCTACCGCCCACGCGTCCGATGGACTCGATACTGTTTTACGCGCTGAGATTTAACGCAACACCTTCTTACGAATACCTTTTTACGTCAATTCATATGATACTTATATTCGCTAAACGACTCGTTACCTACGCCCATCGAAAACTTGCGCGTTTTTGTGACGTTGCCTATCCGTATGACCATAAAAGAAAATTATTCGTAAACACCGAATAAAATTGAAATATGAGCAAGAAAAAAAATCGAAATCCACAATCAAGTATCATTCGAATACTTTGTTTCCTTCCCTTCAACAGGATCACGCAAAATACGCCGACAGATTTGGACGATTAGATATAGACGAACGATTTCGCGGAGAGCTCGGCGTAAGAGCGACGCTGCCGGCCGGCCGGCCGGTCGGACGAAGAGAACCGTGGAAAGCGGCGTGTGGTACTCTATTTTACGAGATGCACTTATTTCGGGTCCCGCAGGGAGACTACTACAGACTACTACACTATCCCGGCGAAGCGTTCCACGAGAAGGACTCCGGGGGGAAGAAGGGAGAGGATCGGCTTGTGCACTGACCCACATTGTCGTTGCATAACGGGACGCCTTGCGAAATATTCGCAAGTTTAGTACCTCCGGGCGCGTCCACCGACGACGGCAAAGCTCGTAAAAGGAACCCCCGCGGCTATCCCCCCACGTTCTGTGATAGAAGAGACTCGCTCGCTCGCTCGCTCGCTGGAGTCCAGTCTCTGTTGCGTTTGCACGACCGCACGCACGGATGCCACTGTTTCTTTATTTTTATTTTTTTATTTTTTCTAATCGATTCTATATTGATTACGCCGTTCGAACGACTTCTCGCATGATCGATGGAAATTTTGTTTATCGTTTATTTTTATAGGGACGTATACAGTGAGACTGTTTAATGAAATATGTCTATGTTGAGTCTAGTCCGCGGGCAAACTTCGTTAATTTTACCAACGCGGTTAATTAATGATCGATAAAATTTATCGTGGAAGGTTAATACAATGATTTATCATTTCCATGGAAAAAAAGATACTCGTTTCTTGCTTAGAAAGTAAAGGTTAGATCTCTGACGTAAAGGCTCGTCATCCGAGAAAGTATTTATCGCGTCACGGTACATTTCTATCCTCCGCTCCGTGTCGTCGGCTCTCGCCAATATTCGGTTATATTTCCCCGTGCACCGGGCGAACAAATAGCGCGTGGAACTTTCCCATGTAGATTCTGGAAAGAGCCGGAATATTCAGCTCACAGCCAAGTCGCTCAATGGGAACGTCACCTAATAAACGGTCTCGTAAACGTCGCGCCGCGAATTTCGCCGGCGTCGAATTGGCTTGATGCGGGTAGAAACTAGGAACGGCATGACCGCCTCTCTACGCCACGAGCAAAAACGATGCGACGATCGTCGTCGAAGTAAATTATTCTCTCTGATATTCGCTCGCCCGCTCGCTCGCGCGATTCGGAACGTCCTACGCGCCGTCAAGAGCAAAGACCCTAATATAAAAGCGTGTGTGGGTACGTAAGGTTCGTCCGTGTGCCTCTTTGTAAGAGGAAGAAAGAAAGAAACAGAGAAATAGAAGGAATCACGCATAAAGTTCGATCGAATTCGAATACCCCCGCTCGCGTTACCGTCGATACCGAGCCTGCTCGTCTTTGAGATATCGAATATGTAAATGAGCGTAAAACGAGTATCTCGTAAGGTTGACATTTCGAGAACTCGTTAACTTCGCCAACCTATTGTGTTGGTAAGCTACAAAATTATTCTCGATTCGAAAAGTGACTGAGGAATGGCGCGAGAGTTACCGACTTAGAAATTGAAAAAAAAAAGAAGAAGAGGAAAAATACAAAGTCGGTGGGTTTATCGCTCGGTTCTGGTATTTTCTGCGCGCCATCGAAAACCAGTTTCTAACCGGTAGCCCACCGGTACGAGAGACGATAATTACGATTTACAAATTCAACCGCTTAAGATTGCGTGTCTTCCGTTCGTTGCTAGAAATCGCATACCTACGAGCCGACCGATAGCGAGGAGTTCGAGTTCGACGAGAGTTAACGCGAAAACGATTCGTAGCGGAGAGTCGCATGGTCGGACGAGGACGAACGGCCGGCCTCTCGGATGCAAAGTTCGCGTAAAAGGATCGGTCGATCGTTAACGTCCTATCGACGATATGATACAGGCCGCGGGTCTTCGGGGAGCGACGGTGGAGAAGATAGAACAAGAGAGGGAGAGAGAGGTTGAACAGTAAATCGGCTGCACTTTTAATTGACAGGAATGTTTAGCGGTAATGAACGGCGAATGAAGAAAAGGGGGCCGGAGGGCGGGATAATCCAGGTGGAAGACAAGAAGAAGAGTAAGAAGAGCAAGAAGAAAAAAAGAGGAAGAAGAAGAAGAAGGCGATCGGCAGTAGCGCAAGAAGAGAAGAGAAGAGCAGAGAAGAGACGAGAAGAGAAGAGAAGAGAAGAGAAGAGAAGAGAACGTCGTCGAGAGAGTAAAAGAGCGCGCAGCGTTGCAGCCGCGACTAGATAGAGACGCGGCGTACCGCGGCAGCCAAGAGCATAAACATCCTCCGGTCCGGTGGTGGCGGTGGCGGTGGTGGTGGTGGTGGTAGTGGTGGAGGTGGCGGTGGAGGTGGCAGGGGCAGAGAACGCGCACGTTCCGCAGAGTGGGCGTAGCCATTGAGTTCCTACCACGGCGGCCGGGGTGTTCTATGACGCTATAGATCATGCGGGCTCCGCCTGGTAGGCGGGCACTGCCAGCCAGTTGGTACGCCAATGCACTACTTCGCCCCGCAGCACCGACCAGTGTTGCCAGCGTTGCCTCCTGCCTGCCTTCTATCTCCGAGCTCCTGCCACCACCGTCGCCGTTGTTGCTCTCGCCGATGCTCGTGCTCTCCCTTGGCTGCCGCTCCCGCTGCCGTTGCCGCTATTGCTGCTGCAATCGCTACTGCCCGCCAAAAAGGAGCCGAGGGAGAACTCTCCGAATTATATGGACTTTAAACTCATCTTCCGAGACGGAGACTATTTTCGCGCGAAATTTGCATATACAAGACGTCGAAGCTCTCTTTCGTCTCGTTTTTCCAGTTTTGCTTACGATTCCTTAAACCAAACTTAGAAACACGCGTCGCGATCGTCTTGTCTAGTAAATAGTTTTAAGTTTTCTTTTTTTCTCTAGCGACAAGCATTCTCCATTAATCTCTGAATTATTTGAAAATTAGTTTTCGCGTTTTTCAGGACTTACTTCTTATGATAATTTGATTTCCTGCAGCCACATCGTATAAATATTTCCTACAATCTAAATAGACAGATTATTCTGAAGTGACACTTGAAATTCCTACTAAGCGTCGTTCGAAACTACCAACATTAAGAGTATTAACATTATTTTATTACTTGACTTTTTATAATACGATAATATACTGCTTGTGGTTATATGTCGAACACAAACGTCTACGCCACGTGACTAAAGCAGTACGCGTTAATTTATCGTATCTCTCGATTCGTGTACATTTTTATGGACGGAACGGTTAGTAAAATAGTTTGACAACGTAGCGATACTTCGTACAAGTATACGCGTTATATCTGCAACTCAATAAACATGATTTCGGTACGTGGCATAAATGTCGTCGCCACACGGATATTTCTAAAGGTTAAATACTTGTTTATGTATTTGGCGTCTCGCCAATGTACAACATTGTTACGAACGTGTCATTGTTTTTGACAAGTAAAATATCGCAGATGACGTTACTTCGTTCGCTCGACGCCGTTCATTCTAATAAATAACATTTATCCCTATCGACGAAAATCACGGACACGGCACGTAAGAAAAATATCTGCTATACGTGAATAATCATAACCATATAGTAGGTATAAAAATGCTCGAAGGGTGACGTTAATAAAATATCAAGTGCGTTCGATTTTTGAGATCCGCTCCACTCGAAATCTAACCTTACCGTTCGAAATTTATTTTCCCGTCGAACTCCAGCACCGTCCAAGGCGCACTCGTCGACGGGCTTAGAATATCGCGTCGAGAATTTTTGAGGTTAGTTCGCGAAATTATCGTCTCGCGACGTAACCCTCGCATTTTCGATGTCGTCCGCTCTCCTGTACGAAACGTAAAGAAAAAATACATCGTTGACGTACTCACCGGACACGGCGGTGCCGTGGAGAGAGTATTTTCCGGCAAAATCGTCGAGAAACTCACAGGTGTGTCCTCGCGTCGCCGTAGAGCCGTGCACGTCCGCCAGCGCCACTCGCGGCGGCGATGAGAAGCGAAGGTCGCACGAGAAGCGGGCTCCCCTCTTCTCCCGCCCGATCCCCCTTGCCGACGAACTACTCGTGCCGCACGCGGAGAGCAGACACCGTGGAACGAGGGCCCCGCCTCCTTTTTCGACCTCCTTCGTGCGCGCACTGCTTTCGGGCCCGTCATACGCTTTTTCCTCGACGTCTTTCCTCTCTTTATCTGTTTCTCTATCTTTCTTCCACCGAGCTGGAAAAGTTTGTAAAGGTAAAAAAGTTGGGAGTATTCGAGTACGTTGCATCTCGGAGCATCCGGTGGCATCCAGTGGCATCCGCAGAGTAATCGTCTTTCGCTCCATCGTCATCGTCTCGTCATCGTCATTGCCCTTATCCTCTCGGAAGCAGCAGGAGCAACGTAACGCGTCGCGTCCTTCTCGATTCTCCATCCTCGTTCGCTCATTCACTTCGTATATCTACGGTGTCTCCGTGCACACGATAGACGTTCCACCGACTTTCTCTACCTCCCCCTCCTCGCCATTCCGTCGCTCACTCTTTCTCCGTCTTTCTCTTTGTATCCGCGTGCGCGAGGCGCGAACGGCCGAGTAAAGCGAAGGAGGGGAGAAGAGAGAAAGGAGGAGAAAGAAAGACGGCCGGACGCGCGCGAGGGAGCGAAGGAAGAGGTGGAGAAGGAGGAGGAGGATGAAGAGTACGAGGAGGTGGAGGAAGCGAGGAGAGCGACGAAACGAGAAGTAGAGAGAGGAGCTAGAGAGGGAAAGAGGACTGCTACTCCTGGGGCCCCCCACCACGCGGCCTGCCGCCGCGACGCCAGTCCGTAGTCAGTCAGCGCTGGACCGCCGCCCGCTCGATTTCGCGATCCACGAACGACGGTAGCCTCCACCTCCGCCACCTCCTCCTCCTCCTCCTCTTTCGTTTCTTCTANNNCTCTCTCTCTCTCTCTCTCTCTTTCTCTAACCCCTTCCTCGTACTATCTCTCTCGCTCTTTCTTTCTCTTGTCTACTCTCTTGCAATATATATCTCTCTCTCTCTTTATTTGTCTATCTATCTAAGTATCTCTCTCCTTCTCTCTCTCTCCCCCTCTCTCTTTCTCTCTCTCTCTCTCACTCTCTCTTCTCCCGAGACTTCACGAACGTCACGCGCGAGTTTCGAGAGCGGAGTCTCGGGGTTGCTGCGAGAAGAGAGTCTCGAGAAGAATCCGTAAGAGGAATCCTCCAATGGAGGAACTTTTCTCGACCTTAACCTCCATCTTCTATTTTTCCTTCTTTTCCTTTCTCCTGTCATCGTTCACTTTCGTTCTCGGGAAGTAGCGAATTAAAACCGCGGTCAAAAAAGGGGGTTTCGAGAAGGTTAAGTCATCTTCTAGCCCCCTCTTTTCTCGTTTCCCCGTAGGTGTCGCGCCGTGCTGCCATACAAAATCCGCCGATGGAAGAATCTTGAAAAATCAGTTGAAAGTGCCGCGAATGCGATACAATTTCTCGTTTCGCGCCTACGGATTCGAAGATGGCCGAGGAAGCTCGAGGAAAGTACTGCGCCGTCGAACAACGTCGCAGGCTTCTTAACTACGCCACGATCATTTTTCGCGTACGAGTGTAGAGAAGAAAAATAGCGATTCACTGCCATTGTTGAGTCGTCATCGAGTATACGTATATATATATAATATTCACGGGCGCGAAGAAACGGTGCCGGAGGAAAGAGTGGAAAAGTGCAAGTGTTTTGTTTTCCCCGCTTCCGATTTTGGTTTTCTCCACATGAGTAAGAGATAAACGTCGTATGGTATCGCAACGATAACTAACGATGAACGCGACGTGGAAGACGAACGTGACGGGGTGGAAGACGATGACAACGACGAAATCGAAGACGAAATCGGCGGTGAAATCGACGACGTCGAAAATCAGATCTCCGTCGACGACGATGAGGTAGTGGTCGTCGGACACGTGCTGTGTGCTTGGGTGAACTGTAGTGCGCGCGGGAAGGAGAGAGAGAGAGAGAGAGAAAGATAGATAGATAGATAGATAGAGAGAGAGAGAGAGAGGGAGACTGTCGGTTTCCCGCGTCCGTTCATTTTCTGCGACGAATTTTCTCGGTGCGCGGGCGTCGCGTTCCTTTTTTCGGGACCAAATCGTCGGAGGCTAAGGTGAGAAGAACTGGAGTCCACAGGGATACTCGAGCAACCCCGAAGGACGCAGATGCCCCGAAGGAAACAGCACGCTCCGCAACGAATGAAATGTGAGTCTTCGAAACCCTTCGTCTCTTATTCTTTTTCTTTCATTCTCTCCTGTTTTTTTGTACCTTGCAATTTTTACGACCTAACCTACAAGCCTCGGACGTTCTTGGACGTTTTGCGTTTCAGCTACGCTCGGAAAGCTACGGTCTTTGCTTTGTTCCACTAGTCATGAGCGACACGAAATGGACTTTTTTCTCATAAGGAAAAGATATTCGTCCGTGGCGACCGGCAGTCGTCGTTTTTTCTTCTTGGCCGTACGAAAGTGTACCGTGTAGCAGCGCTTAGCGTCGGCAAGCCACGTGCGTTCTTACTTTACCCGTAATCGGCAAAGGTCACACAAGAGGAGATTGTTCCTTCGATTCGATCACTGCTTTTTTCCATTTCTCGGAAATGTTGGCTCTCGAGCAGTGAGAACGACTTTCCGCGAATGACTATATAAATATGTAGGTATGTTATATTTCGTGTTTCACTTCTGGGCTTCTTTGCAAACAACATCTATCAAAGCCGATTTCCAAGAACGTGCGAATTCAAAATAGTAGCGATTGGGTTTGACGCGAAGATGCTTTGTCGCACTCTACCTACGTATTTTCAGCTGCTCGATCCTACGATCGATGTAGGAGAGCCTTCCCGTTTGGGCGAAGCGACCGTCTCGCGTATCCCCGTGATTCGGTTGTGGATGCCATTACACGCCCACGCGAGAGCCTCGTACATACATACATGTACGTAACGTCCGCGTTTGTCGGTGGACGACGACGAAGAAGTACAAATTAGAAAGTCAATGTCCCTTATGGAGGACACGCCGCGGCCGAAGAGGTTAATTACGTAAACGCTTACAAAAACGTCGTCGAATTACCGTCCGGTGGTCGCGCGTGCACGCTCGCACGGTGACGCGTCGCCGTCCTTCTACCGGACCTCCGCGTTTACAACCTACCTCAAACCTTCCTCTCAAAGCTTGCGTGTACTTCTATAAAAAGAGAGGCTTCTCTCTCTCTCTCTTTCTCTTCTCTCCTTCTCTATCTTTGTCTTCTATGTATACTCTCGTACAAAAATAATTCTCAAGCGTAAAGTTCAAACGTGAGGGCAAACGAGGCACCGTCGTATAATCCTGTCGTCGGCGAGGAGTCGACTTTGTTCTTTGCATTTTGACGGGACGCGATGGAAGGGAGAGGCGAACGTCGGCCAGAACGACAGGGAAAGAAGAAGAGGATTCGTGCCGTTCGAAGGCCATGACGCGCGCCATGCTGCTTTTCCCACGTGGGGAGCCATGAGGCGTAAACAAACTCGCCCCCAACGGAGGACGCCATCTTGGTGAAGTTCTGCCGGAAACATTTACAATTCACTCAACTTGCCCTACCAAAACTCGGCCAAGCGCCGATAAATCTCTCTCTCTCTCTCTCTCTCTCTCTCTCTCTTTCTCTTTTACTCTCTCTCGTACTTCTCTCTCTATCTCTCTCGCCAAATGTGCGCACGCGTGCGATCAACGAAGATGTCCTTCGCGGCGACCATAAATCCTAACTCGATATTCACTGTTTTTTACCCTCGTTATCTTCTGTATGCTCATCAAAACGCATGAAACCAATTTGAATCGACTCGGGGTGTCACGCAGACGCCATCTTGAAAACGATCGTAGAACGCTTCATACGTAGGAATTTGTTCATCTTTTATTTTCTTTCTTCCAGTCTTCCTTTGGATAATTTTTCAAGCGCGTGGATATACTCTCTTATTTTATATGTATAAATATACACTCGTTTGTTAATCGTTTTAATTTCTTGACATTAATCCACGAATATCGAGCGATAAAAAATTAATCCATAGATGCAAGAGTAGGACCTGAATACTTAAAAAAGGAAGGAAGTCGTAAGTTTTTTATACCGATGAATTCGAACTGAAAAGAATCTTATATTTGTGCTATAAATTTAAAAGTAAAATGATATCGCACCGTAGAAGTATGTGGGTCATGGCGACGCTTCGATGATTTCTTAGAGATCTTTACGTTCGCATAACAGAAGTGTAACTGTATAACTGTATAGATATATTACAGTAGTTATAGATGCGTTCGTTACCAGGTGGTGAAACCTATGTACCTACTTAGTTAAGTACTTATATGTATATTACAAACGGCGATTTTGTTTGAAACGTCGAATCGGAAATACACGCGAAGGGAAAACGAAGATACGAGGTGGATAACGAGTCGACGTGACGCGTGGAAAGGAGCTAAGTCTCCCGTCTTTCACATGAATCGTTGTTTCGACGTCGAAAGCGCAAAAATGTTCGCGCATTCCGATTCTCTCCGGCCAAACCGTTTAACCGTTCACGAAGTTGATCTAAGAATCGAGCCGGCGCGATACACGAAAGTTTCTATTCGTGCGAAAGCAGATGAAGCCATCATCAGCGAAAGTAGACGCGTTGGAAGGTCTAAGAAAATAATAAAATATTGCCTGCAGCCTGTAGGATAAAGGCGAAGCTCGCACCGCAACCACACAGCTAATTTCTCCGCTTCGATTTATGATGTTCCGCTCTCGAAAGGATCCCGCAAAATATCGATTCGTTCGGATCGATCTCTCGACTATCTCGGTTCCGACCGATCGAGCCGCATCGGAGAGAACTAATTAGCAGTATTTTACCGACGAACGATCGCTGCTCTCTCTCTCTCTCTCTCTTTCTTGCTCTTATTTCGCCGGTAACGCACTCGATGAAACGTCGGTGTACGCCAACTTGCATATCAGTGCCACCACTTTGGTACGCGTGCACGGGAGCTCGTGAAAATGTATAAAAATTTAGGTACGCTAATGCACGCCATTTAATTAATCATCGCTCGTACGCGAGTGGCTTGCTGGAGGTAGGTACGGAGAAAAATCTGGCAAACTCGTTTCGAAATCCAGGGTCATTAGCTACCGATAGCCGCGTATTCTCATAATAGCGCAATTCTACTTTTTATTTCGAATTTTATCTCGCTCGGGAGACTCGGCCATCTAATTTCCACATTTTTCGAAATATCTTAATCGACGGTTAGCTACGATCGATACGAGCAAAGTCGACTAACGCGTTTAGGTATTTTATGACCCGAACGAATATACTTATCGGTACGCGTAGTTCGACGATGGACATTTTAAAAATATCGAACGGTCTATTACCTTCGTTAAAAACGCGATTCATCCTACCGTGTACGAGAACGTGTCATCCGGCGAGCGTGGAGGGAGGGAGGCGATGCGCGCGTTGGAACTTGGTGAAAAATTGTGAACACGGCTCGATCGACGTCACTACAAGCCGCTAATAAAACGCGTCATACATCGGTATGCTTGCGAAAGGTGCATTAATCGCGTGCTTGGAGACGGATTTACGGCATCCACCGCAAAATTCGAACCCTGCGCAACAGGTGCAGCGTAGGTGCATCTTCGCATCGCGTCGTCTTAAAACGATCGCACGAGTGCTCGCCGGTGAGGATCTTCCTTTGTCGAGAGAGCTATCCTGCGAATGTAGAATTTTTAATTAAAAAAGACGTTGTAATTTTTATTATTTAACATTATCGAATCTCTTAAACTGCATAGGATATTTTAGCGTCGTTTTATCGCACACGGAGTTCCTTCGCTAATGAATGTAGAAATTAATTTTCAAGCGAAATGATGTACCCACCTACCTGCTACGTAAACTGTTGCGCGCATAAAATACATATACCTATAGCTACTTCGCCACGCACCGTTAATCTTTTCGTTTAAATCTAGTCCGCATTTTACGAGGAAAACAAAGGAGTTTCACCGTCGCTGTTTTCGTACTTACGATAAGTTTATTCGGCAGGGATATTTAATTCCTCGACGTCCACGTGATTGCTTTCTCAACGTGAGAAGAGCGAGAAAGGAAGAAAGGGAGAGGGGTGGTGAGAGAGAGAAAATGAGAAAATCGAGTTGCCACGGAGCCGCTGCGGTCGAGGCGGGCGCGTCTTTTCGCGGCTCGCGTCGCGTTGACTTCATTCATAAAGCACGACGTAGCAGTCGGTAGACGACGCAAGCGCACTCCCTCGACTCGACTCGAGTCGGCTGCCGTTCGTCGTTCGCGTTGCTGCCGGGTATTTTCGGCGCTACGGCGAAGAGAATCGCGGACGTTCTCGGCGCGACGAAAGGAGAGAGTGCAGTGAGAGAGAACAGGAGAAACAACCGTCCAGTCCGCGACGAAAACGGGGATGATAACCGGGCGGAAATGATCGATTTACCAACAGTCGCGACACGTTTATTTGCAAACTTTTAAAGATCTTCTTACCTACGCTCCTCGGATTTACGAATTCGTACGAATGAAAATTCTCGAGTGCCGACTATACCTATCGGGTGGATCGAGGCGACGACTCGATTATAATTTTAGTTATCGAATATCGAGCACAGTCTCGCCGGTGGCGGAAAAAGTTTTCTGCATCCTCGGTAATTAGATTTACGGTCGAGCTTAAAATCAGTCATAGGTCGATCGCATTTACGCTTCGTTCGTAGACTTTTCATGAAAGACCAACCTATTCTCGTTCACGTTTTTCTCGTCGTATCCGTTTACGACGAAAGGATTTCATCTTCGATCCGATCGATCGTATTTTTCTTTCTTCCTTTTGCGCGATCATAAAACTAGTATCCGACCACGATTCCCGTACCTAATGGTTTAATATTCTGTCGTTTCATGGAAACGTATTTATGTTTGGCATCAGCGACATTTAGTTTCTATTAACGCGCTAACTATGTAGCCACCGGTATAACGGTATTATTTATGCTGCAGTAAACTGGACTTTGTTCGCGTATCCACGAAATAAGTCTCTCGGCGATTTCGTAAATAACGTAAGTATCAAAATGTAGATTCACTGTATGTAGGACATATTTTATTTCGTACGTCTAACGAGACAGTCTAGGAAACCATTAAATTATTATCCTTTTGCCGACAGATCCGTAGAGAGCGAAGGTTTAACGGTGTCCGTTCGAATTTATCTAATCATCGAGACTCGTATTAGCGACTCTATCCTGACTCGTTTCGAAGCGGTCATTATCGACCGCGCATAATCGTGAAATGCATGCATTTCTCAAAGGATCTTACAACGTTGATCCTACACAATTATTCTCGTTACTAGATTATAGCGAGAGGACGACTCGGATGAGCGTACAGAGAAGAAAGACCGAAAGAATTCACGTCACTCTCGGAGTCGAACGCGGACGGATATAGAAAGTTTCGAAACCTGCGCGATACGACCGAAAGACATAAATTCGGTAGATACGAATCTATTTTTATTCGACATTACGGAGAATATATTTCACGGTGTGATTTGTGCATGCGTAATCCTCGGTGACAAAAAACAAAATTCCTCGACAATGACGAAACGCGAAAGCCCGAGGAGCACGTAGGTAGGTAGATAGTAGCTCCAGTTTCGCGCTATTGAGAAACGGGAAGGAGAGACGATTTTTCCGCGAACGACGATACTTTCCGTTGCGTTTACCTACCTGCGGAAAGCGAGTACCTGCGAAACGTGTCGTTAAAGTTTTACGGTGATCTTCCGGGCTATGGAACGTTTTCTCGACGTAAACACGGACGAGGAGCATACGTACCTACCTGCATCGGCTCGAAGGAGAAATTTCGCTCGGATCGATCGAGCGCGGGGTAAAAACCTTCGGAAATGATGAGGAACGACGACAACGACGTCGGCGACGACCCGTGGCGAGCGAGACGCCTATTGCGCAAAACTTTCACCTCAAACAATGCCGCGCGCATTTTTGGGAGCCCGAGGACTGCCTTCTTGCCGTCATAAATCCTTCGGCGCGATGAAAAAGGGGCGCGACCTTCGCTCGCAGGAGTTTTCGTGACGAGGCAAGGAACGAGCGATTATCCGAGGTTGCATCGCCGGTACCGACCCACTCTAGAGCGTACTAATTTTTACTCGGAGCTTCCCGGGCAACTCGCTATTATCCTATCAGTGCTATCGCTTTCACCGTTAGAACTCGGCCTCGACGGTAACGTTATTATAATACTTTGTTCGACATACCTCTAGACGTGGTATCGTAGTCCGAGTAATTACAATCGAATATTTTACGACGCGTTGAGTACTACAGCGGATCGCTCATAAATGATATCGCATAGGTATTCGCTAATTCTAACGAAAGCTTTATCGTATACCTACCTCGTACATTTCTTACGAACGAGAGTAAGAACGCTTCTAATAATATGAAAGTCGATCGTATACGAGTATACTACACTCGTGTGTTTGCATGGCTTTCCTACGATCGTTTATCGCGCGATTTAATTATAAACTACGATCTGATTTATGCGCAGATCGACATCTCGCCCGCGACTTTATGTCCGTTGTTCGAGCGATCTTCTATCCAGCTTTATTCCTGCCACTATGCATGCAGAAAATTACGATCGACTGGAATCGTTGACTTTCCGAACGTACGAAAGGTAGGTACCCACTCGCTCGCGCGAGCAAGTGCGTACAGCTAACTCCAATATCAATTTCTCACTACAGCTGGTGTTGAAATAAATTAACGATTTATCAGCGAAGCTCTTTCGACGAGCTTTCGAATCGTTTAAACGACGAAAAGCATGCAATTAGGACGTAATACGGGATATAAAATTGTATTTGAATTTTTACGTTTTATCTCATCTCCATTCCTATATATTCTCCGTGTATATGTATATGTGCGTGCGAAAAGATCAAATAATGATAAATGTCATCTTGTGGATCAAAGGAGCATCCATGCGTGAAACGATCCGATACTAACATATCCGCACCGCGAACGCGCCGTAGTTGAACCGAGTCAGCTTTCTAATCGGCTTCCGTTACTTCCGGTAATCGTGATTTACACACGATATTACTTTACGGGTAAACACGTCAAAGGCAACGACCGAGATTAATGAGATTCTCCGGGAGATCTTCCTGATTTTCGCTTTAGAATATTTTGCGCTTCAACGATATTCCTTGGGTAACATTTGACCTCGTAGGTAGAACGCTTATTTAGAAGTAAGATAAACGAATTGCCTATCATCGACGCGTCTTTATTTTTCGATCGCTAACATAAGTCAAAAAAGTTCGTCTTCTTATCTTTGAAGGACGTTACGAGTGTGGGTCATTTAAAAAAAAAAGAAAAAAAACATATCGACGATATTGGTCAATCGAGCGACGTTCATCCGCGAACCGTCACCGCTCATAAATCCTAAGCTTTATGGATCTCTAGTCGTGGGAGAGAGAGGGCGGCGGGAGAGAAGGAGATCCTAAGTCAAAGTTATATAACGTGAACTTTATCTCCGACGCGTTACCGTGCCATCCGTCACATCATTTTATTTCTTTTCTTTCATAGTCGTGTTCGCTCGATTCACACTCGGACATCGATCAAAGCGTATTAGCTTGACACCGATTAGCGATGATAAACAAAATATCGACGATCCTTTTTTAGATTACGATGTTACAAGCGACCAATCTAACGGCTCTCTTTTTCCGTTTTTTTCTTTTCTCTTTAGGAAACCCACTTCGACAGGATAAAGTGTCCGGTTTCTTAGATTCTACTTCTCCCCCTTTTTTCCGGCGCCTTTACGTCGTATTTTTAAGAAGACTGACACGTCTATCCGATCCATCCCTTGATTTATATCGGGACATAGAAACGCGTTACTATGTCCTCTCCCAACATATTTCTCTCTTACTCTAAGCGGTGCTAATAAATTAGCCGTAGAAAAAGACGGTCGCATGACAGATGCCTGGTGGCTGCCATAAAGGAGCCGTTGGAGACGTTCGCTGATGATGGCAGGACATCAAAGAGCATTCGTACCAGCATCCCCAATGTGCCGTTGTTTTATGTTTGTCGAGAGATTCGTCTCCTCCCCCTCCTCCTCTCTTCTCTCTCTCTCTCTCTTTCTCTCTCTCTTACTCTTTCACTTACTTACTTCTCGCGCGAACGAGTAACGTCGTGTCGGGTATACATTACTAAGAAAACATTTTAGAATGAATCCGTATAGCCGTTTCCATAGAAGTCTATATCTTTGTTTCAACGATAAATCGACTAGAAGTAAATCCCCCTCGCTTCTTCGGGGCGAGGAGAGGGAGCAGAGTAAGAGTAAGAAAATCGTAGACGGTGGAAAACGATAGATTAACACCTACGCGTCTTGAAGGCTTTAATGGGCAATAAATTATTACAAAGGCGTCTCTCTTCCCCCCACCTTCGCTCACTTCACGTCGCCCCTCTCGCTCAGCGACTTTCTGAAAAGAGCACGATGTGCGCATAACTCTTGCGTCGTGTCATTCCGAAATGACCGGCTATCGTTGTCGAACGACGTCGAGAAGAGAATCCGACATTTGATAGATGGACGCTTACATAATTTGGCATTGATTAGCCTTCAGCTTCTTCGATTTCTCGTCAAGGAAGTTCACTACGAAACCTTTAATATTTACATACGCTACGCATTACCTTTCTACAAATTTATACTTATTACAAAGTCGAATGAAAGGATGAAAATTTGGAAAAATTCCGAATGACCGGTCCACGCAGAAAAATTCAAACGATTCCGATAAGGAATGCAGTCGACGTCGGTGGAACTTAGCCACGACAGTGTTGGTGTTAGTCCAGGAGAGCAAGAGAGAGAGGGGGAGAGGGAGGGACCGGGTGAAAACGAAGCAGAAACGGTGGTGGCGGGCTCTGGCGCGAGTCCTCCGCTCGTAGAACGTGCCGGCACGCTTAAGTGACTTTCGGTGTTTGGCCTTTGCACGCGGCGAGAGCCTTTTGCCTTTGCGACAAGATCCACGGGCGGCGAGTGCTCGAAAGAAGAGTGGTGGAAGAAGGGTGGGAGGTGGAAGGGTATCGAGGGGTGGTAGGGAGAAGGTGGGACCGTCAGAAGCAGCGGTGGCAGCAGCAGTGGCAGCATCGGCAGCGGCAGCCTCAACCCTCCGACCTTCCATAATTCAATGCTCCTTCGAGTAGATAGCTAAATCACAACGGCGGACGACGTAGAACGGTCGTAACGCGCGAAATGAGAGTAGCGCGCTCGCGAGATGAGAGAGTAGCTGGAAAAGGCACGACGGGGGGCGGTGAACGCGCACTGGGACTCTGGAAAACGTCGGTTTTGCTCTGCCTTCGGAGTTCACGGACGGGGGGTAAACGTTACGCTAGGCACGAAAAGCTTTTTATTGCAAGGAATGACTACCTCTGTAGAGAAAGAGAGCGAATGAGAAAATATTATTTTTATTCACCTATGTCGTCGGAAACGGTCGGTGGTAGTCTTTAACTTAACTTCTTTCAATATTTTGTTCTCCTCGAATGCCCAACGACAGAGGTCGAAGTAGTAGCAGGTATCAGGACCGAGCCTGCGGTCATGAATTTAGTCGAGCTTGACGATTGCAAGGGTCAATCGAATCGATCGACAGAATTCTAAGAACACGTTCTCTTACCTCCCCCGATGTGCATCGCGTACTTCGATACTCCGCTTTTTCCTTAGGTGGAATCGCAGTATCCACGCGGATAGTTCGTAATTTACACCGTCTGGCGCGTTTTTAGTCTTCCTTTGCGGTGCCATAAACGTGCGGGAGGAGGAGAAAAATAGAAGGCGACCCGCTGCGGCTCTCGAGTACGGCGAACGACACGCACGCATGATTTTCGCACCGGGTATATACCGTTATACCGGGCCGGTGATCTATCGATTTGCCGGTAGAGCGAACCTTTCATATTCTGACGTAAGTTCTCTGGACTCGACGTGAGTCTAAGCGTGGCAATCTCGACTTTTCACGACTGCTTCCATATATCTGTAAGTCGTTAATCAGCCATCCCGCCGACACGCGTATTTATACGTGTTAGATAAATGCACGGGTATATGTAGGTACGCATACTCGTATTCGGTAATTACGATCGCGATGCGAAAAAGAACGTTCTTACCTCACCTACGTTGGAATTATACCGACGGGAAGTAACTCCTATCGCTGTACGGTTTCCGCGACTCTAATGTCAAAAGTACCTACTTGGAAAATAAAGCAAGGGAGTATAAGGAACGGAGACAGGCAGAAGGAAAGAAAGAAAGAAAGGAAAAAAGAAAGAAAGAACGAGAGAGAGAGAGAGAGGAACGTTCTCCGACGGCAATTCCGAAGTAAGGAAAAATTCAACGAACCTTCCCTTCCTCGTCGAAACTGCTCTAGCGCTAGAGAAGACGGAGCCAAAAGCCGTAAACGCACACGCGTTCGTAGCATCGTCCGAGGAGGGGCGATACACCCCTCGCGTAAAATACCGAACACACACCGACTCTAGAAACCGTATAGACGTGGGGGGCACACGTTTATACTCGTTCTCGTAGGCGCGCGCGTGTTCTACGGTTATGCTACGCGCGGTATCGCGCTAGAGTGGCCAGGCTATTCGGCCGTGCACGTACAATCTACGTACTGTTTCGTAGGACGGAGGCACCCGAAGGGGAAGTAAGCAGTATCTCTCGAGCACCCCTCCCCATACCCCACACGCCTGTCCACCCACGCTTCTTCACGGAGGAGAATGGGTGGGTGGGTGGTAAGTTGTCCGTGGGGTGGTGGCGATGCTGGTGGTGGTGGTCGTCGTAGCACTACCGGCGCTGCTACTGGCTTTCTATTCATGTAGTAGTAGCGGTAATATAGAATGCCGGTGGTGGTGGTAGTTGAGACGATGTAGGAGTAATACTGGTGGTGGTGGTGGTGGTGGTAGGTAGCTGTGGTAGTGGGCTTCTCCGTCCGTCCGTCTCGTCTCGACTCGACTCGTCTCGCGTGACGGCCTCGTCAGCCGTCAGCCAAGCTCCGTCCGGATCGATACGCCTGCCACCCTTACGACCCCAACTTCCTCCACCTTCTCCTGTGAAAAGCAATGCACCTACACTACCCTCCTCCTCTTCTCTCTCTCTCTCTCTCTCTTTCTCTAGCTCGCTCACTCGCTCGCTCGCTCCTTCGACTCGGCTATCGTCCCCTTCCTCTCTCTTTCTCTCTCTCTCTCTCTCACACTCACTCGAGCATACCCTTCTCTTCCTTCCTCCGACTGCTGCCTCCTGCCAGCGGAGTCTAGTTGAGTCGAGTTGAGCCACCGGCCGGGTCAGAAGACGTCTGCTGCCCGGGCGAGCGACAGCTACCCCACCTCCTCTCCCCCTTCCACTACTTCTTCCTCCTCCACCTTCTTCACCACACTACCCGCGGCCCCGTTTTACCACCTCCTCCCCCTTACCGCCGCTACCCCCGTCGTCCTCCTCCACAACTCTATTCTACCGCGACGTGCCACGAGATGGACAGCCTCGCCTCGACGTCGAATCCACGCTCTCGTACACCCTTCTTCCGCGCGCGCCGCACCGCGTCGTCGACGTCACGTAGCTCTTGCTTTTATCTTTCTCTATCTTTCTCTCTCGTTCTCGTTCTCTAGGTGCTGGCATACGTCACCACCACCACCACCACCACTACCACCAGCATACCATTACCACTGTACCACTTCTACCACCACTACCACTACTCCATCGCAACGGCTACTGCGTATCTCGAGCGCGTGCTTTTCAGCGGTATTCTTGCTGATCGAACCCACCGGCGTTCTAGTTGCGCGGAAACCTCGTCCTCCGGTTCATTCGAGAACTCGATAAAGGGGATCGACGACTCGATCGGACGAGTCGAACCTACCGAGGCCTTCCGCTGTGTTTGCTCTCCAGATATGGCTTTTGTACTCTTTGTCTCACTCTCTGTTTTTTCTCTCTCTCCTTTCTCCTCCTCCTTTCTTTTTAGGGGGGTATTTAACCCTTTGCACTCGAGCTGTCGACTTTACTTTTACGATTATACTTCGGTTATACGATTCGTACACGCGTATTTCGTTTTTTTTTCAAATTTTCTTGATTTTCGGACTCGAATAGAATCATTTGTGCCAACCAACTGTTCTGACTCTACTGGTTCTTCGCCGAGAGAAAAGTGAGGGATTAATACGGGGAAGATGCCGAGTGACCGCGATTCCGCTGTCTTCGAAATAAGACGACGCGACTATCGTTCTGGCAAGAAACGCGACGAAATGGGGGAAGACGCTCGAGCGGCGGAAAAATTTTGAAAAGGCGCGTCGAAACGAAAGTAAAAGAAGAAAAGAAGGGATGATCCCTCCCGGTTCCTCTTTCCTTCCTTTCTTTCTTTCGTTCTTTCTTCTCGACGAGCGATCGCACTCCGTGCGAAGACAAAGACCCTTGATAATGAATCATTAGTAGTCGAGAGTCAATTAAAGATTAATTAATCGCTAGGATTCGAGAGCCAATTAAACTTTCGCCGTCGGTGGAGCCACCCGATCGCTGCCGTTAAGAAGTATAATGCAGTCTGTGGAGATTCTCCGGTGCGTTTCCTGCTTCGTTACTTCGCTTCCGGCCGAATACCACCGTTCGTATTCGAGCGCGAATTTGTCGAGTCTGTGTGGGTAATCGAGACGAAAGGGCGAACGTATTTCTTCGATATCCTTGATCCTCGTCTGCCGGTGAAACAGAAAAAAGAACGTAAACGAACCTCGCTATGTATATGAAAAAAGTGACGATGACGTTTAGATCATTCCTCTATGCGATTTTTCGTAAATACCTTGAGAGAGCAACCGAAGACGGTATCGAGTAACCCAAGAAGAGAAAAAGAGAAAGAGAAGTCGTAAAAGAGAGGGAGGCCCGAAGAGGATGAAAGGAAGAGAGCGGAACATATTTGGCACGCTGACAGCTCGGCGCACTTGTCGCTCTTCTTGGCAGAAAGGAGGCCGGATAAAGTGGGTGGCGTTGAGGGCGAAGGAGGGAAGGCGCGGCTGGTGGATCGCCGACCTTTCGGGATTGACAGTGATGGGGGTTTCGCTTGTGTACGTTTTGGTTCCGGCGCGCACCGACACGCGCGCGCACACGTCAGTGAGTGTGCCTGAAGCCGTGTAACGATGACGCCTCCAGACACCGCCAATCAGTCAGCTCATTACACCGATTCAATCGACGTCGTCGTCGTCTCTCTACCGTCACCATCCCCTACCCGTTTCCCCCTTCTCTTGTCCCAGTCCTCACTTCATCCTCGTCCATCGACGACGACAACGACGACGACAGCGACGACGTCAGACCGTTCGATAATCGTCGATATGTCATTCGTGAGTTGATACTCGTGTAACCTAGTCGATGGCACTTATCGTGGAACGTGGAACGGGAAGTGGTGCCGAAGAAAGAAAAAAGGAAAGAAAGAAAGAAAGAAAGAAAGAGAGAGAGAGAGAGAGAGAGAGTAGTATACGACGACGTTGTGTCTCGGGTGTCAGCCAATTAATTCGCCATCTTATTAAAACGAATTGGAATGAACGTTTTCTCACGGTTTCTCTCTCTCTCTCTCTCTTTCTCTCACACACACACTCGCGGCCGAGAGAACACGAATAAGTCTCGATATCTTTCGAGAAGTAGAAAATTAATGGCTTATCGTGGATACGCGTACGCATACGGAAGCTATTACGGATTCAATTAAACGATTAATTTTCCTTTAACTAACGGATTGCGCGCAAGCGAGTACTTTGAAGGGAAAGGCTATCTCGCGCGGAACGTTTCGAGGGATCGAAGGGAGCGTAAGAGTACAAACCGGTATACCCCGACGCGATCTTCCACCGGCGTTACATATTTTTTCTTTTTCTCTCACTCTCTCTTCATAGCCGTGACATACGGCGAAAATTATAGCCGTTGTTCATGTTCTCTCTCTTTCTCTCTTCTCTTTTTCGCTTTCTCTCTCTCTCTCTCTCTCCGGGTTCTTTGCGCATCGGACGAGGCGGAGGCGATCCCTGCCTCCCACGATACCGCCCCGGCACTGAGGCCATCGTAGATGGGTGCCAGCTATCTAAGGGGTGATTTCTAATTTATGAGACTGGGGCGATGTGATGAACAGACGTCATAAAGCATGTCGCGCCCCGCGTCTGCAGGCTGCCACTCGCTCTCTCTCTCTCTCTCTCTCTCTCTTACTCTCTCACTCTTCTCTCCCCCTGTTATCGCCGGCACCGAGTTCTCCCGGCACTCCACCACCTTCCAACTATCCCACTCCTTCCATCGTTCTCCCGTTCCACCGGTACCGTGATTTGTGGCCTCTCGAATTCTCTTCGCGGCCTTCTCCTTCGCGAAACTTCGATCTCTCTCCCTTTTTCCTCCTTTCCCTTTACTCACCTTCTTCTCACCTTTCTCTTTCTCCCTTTCTCGCCACTTTGAGTGTACACTCTCTTCGTTTAACCCCTCAGATCTTCTCTCTTTTTCGAAGACCGTTGAATTCCTCGCGAAGCCGACGACGCTGAAGCTTTTTTCAAGCTGAATGCCTTTCACGCATCTCATTGCTTTGTTAATCGCTATAAAATTCTCTCTCTCCCTTTTTTCATAGCTCGCTGGAAAAAAGGAAAGACTATGGTTGTTAGGAAAAATTACATACAAGAATACGTAACTCTTTTGAAAATTGCCAGACGTCCTCGTTTCGTCGCTTAATCTTTACGCTGGTTTTCCGGCTACTAGGTGGATTATTTTTGCCGGTTGACCTTAATGCGCACGACTATCCAACACGCTTCTATATTTCTGTACCGGTGTCTGTACACCTCGTCTACGCCGGTGTCGATCACCATCGGTTATAAATCAGTAAACGGGGACGTAACGTGAAATGGATATTAACCATTTAGACTGTCTGGATACGTTTATTCTCGCCGGATCGAAATAAAAAAAGAGAATAGTAATGACTGAGAATAGTAATAATAAAAATAAAAGAAATGATAGAAGAGGTAGAAATAGACCAAAAGCGGGCGATGCTTATTTTAAAATTGACGGATAGCCGAGCGACAATAAAAGCGGTCGCGTCGGCGATATTCGTGTATTTTTGGACGGGCTCGGAAATATAGGATTATAAAAAATATCCAACACCCCTACCCTTCCCTATCGCGTCTCGCACCATTATGAACGATCCCGTAGTGCTTCGGTGCTAGTCGAGGTATGGAGGACGCCGAGATACTATGACGAATGTTTTTTAAAGCGCGTTAACGGCTTTGTGCCGCACTTGCGTCGCCGTTTTTGTTGTTGTTGTTGTTGTT
>JAIFRP010004413.1:1097768-1107905 GCA_032403825.1 Odynerus spinipes
TCTCTCTCTTTCTCTCTTTCTCTCTCGTCGAACATTCGAGCCTCGGTCCGTCGTCCAATTTAATTTTGAGTTACAAGTCGCACTCGTCGAATTCGTAACGTTTATCGGGTCGTTAACTATTGTTTAGTCGGCGATATCGGTGACGGTGAGCGCACGAATAAATTCCGCGCGACGCGGACGGCCGATCCACCGCGCTCGCGCGAGGATCGATACAAATCGCTCATTAAGCTACGAGAGTTATCGTTCGTGGCCTCCTTGCATCAACTTCCGCGCGAGCACCGCTCGTAAATATCGTTCGGCGAGTCGATGAACCGCTACGATTCTTGGCCAAGTATCCCGTGTACGTGGTTATCGTAAGGAAAAGGAAACGAGAGTTTTCCAGAGTCCAAGATCGATCGATCGATCTCGCCCATTGCATCCCATAAATTTCTCGGCTACGTCGTTCGAAACATTTTTGCGAATCACGCCGAGTGCCGAGAGACTACTTACCACTGCTCGGTGCACCGTTGCACCGCTCTTGGCTCGATAAAAGGTCGAGATCGAGATGCGAGAACGGAGTAAAAGAAATCGCGTTTAAGAGGACAAGAGAACCAACCTCGCGGACGTAAAAAAGAACGCTAGATACATTTCCCTCGCAATTCCCTCGTAGGTGCGAACGCGTACCACCTAAACGCTATTCGCTCCGACTACTCGCTCTTATTCTCCTTCTCTGTGTTTATACCCGTTATAAAACGTTTTACGATATTTTCATCTCGATAAGCTTTCCCACTCCTCCGCTTCTACTTTCTCCGATATAAACGTAGTCACCGATCGTACCCATTCTCGACACGGGGGATACTACGTTCCGAGTCAATCGCATATAATTCGAGTCGTTGAATCTATTTTTTTGTTCTCTTCGTTTTATCCTTCTCCCACTTCTTCGAAATATCGATCTTACTTTGCGAGAGACTAGTTCGCGATTTTAGTCGTAGTCGAAAGTTTTGTGAAACGACGTCACCGGGGACTCCGTCATCGTTTCCTCGGCTAAACCACCCACGATGAGTAACTTGGTTTTGTACCTATTATAAGAGAGGAGCAATAAATCTCTCGACTTCTTGGACCTCCTCGAAGTGGAAGCTTCATCGAGTCCGTAAAAGTTCTCCGAAGAGGAAGCCAACGGAGATAGCGGGTGATATCTACTCGCTATCGCTAAACTGTCATTCCGACGATTATTTTGCCGTCTCTTTATGGCGGCGTTGATAAAAAAAAAGGAAATAAGAAAGTTTAACTTTCAAACCGTAAAGAAGTGGTTGAGACTTCGACGGGGGGTCGAAACTCGTTCCCGTCGATACGAAAAACCTCGAAAACCAGTATGCGAAGTTTTATTTGTAAAAGACTAAAATCGCGTTATTTTTAATTATTACAATTACTCCGGGGTATTTTCAAATCATCCTGATTTAAATCACGTCGGAATTAAAAGTCGCGTAGAGAGAACTCGAAGACTCGGGAAAGATGTGTAGCGGAAAGTAACTGTACAAGATACTTGACCCGATGCGAGTGCAGCTGTAGAACCGGTAGTGATGCGGATTGCTAACGTGGGTGGGTAGCTTCTGACTGGTCCCTGTCGTCGGCAACTTCGCGAAACTTTTTCATCGAGTTCGTCTCGCTCGCTCGGTTTTCCTGCCTAAGCCTACGGAACTTGTATTTTTGCGAGTGCAACCTTTTTTGTCGAGCGTTCCCCCGAGAAAAAGAAGAAAATAAGAAGAAGAGATTATAATTAAGTCGATCGAAATTCATTTGAAATAGTTTCGGAGTTCGGTCAAAGTTTGAAAGTAGCTTCGAAAGTGAGACGCCGAAAAGGCTTCGACGCCGTCTTACTAAAGAGGTATTAAAAGGTATCGGTGGAGGATAACGCGTAGAACGAGGTAAGATTGACGATCGGCTACCACGACAAGTGTAGTCGAGTTCTACCACGGAGAAGATAATAAAAGGCGAGTCGGGGCGAGAAGACCGTGCGTAAATTTGCGAGGTTAACGCTACCGCGTTACCTCAATGGACAATAACCTTGACTGGTGATGTCAGGGGTCGCCATTACGACGTCTTACCACGAGGCGCCTTCTCGTTCATTCGCACACCGGGGCATTGCTGGAAACGTTCCAGTGACTTCTCTCTCTCTCTCTCTTTTTTCTTTTCTCTTCTTCGCCTTCTTTCGCTACTGCCTCTTCTCTTCTTCTTCGTCTTTCTCTTTCTCCGCCCGGGACTTCTTACCCCCTCTGTGAGTTTCTTCCTCCCCCTCTCCGTTTCGTTTCTCCTCCCCGGCTCGTTCGAGGCCGAGCGTGACGCTGACAGAATTACGCTCGGGCCCTGCTTCCACTCTCTTCTATGGCTCGCCATAAATATCGGCGGTGACGTTTCGGGGTAGAGAAAAAAGAAACTGGCTGCTGGTGCTGCTGCTGGTGCTGGTGCTGCTGCTGCTGCTGCTGGGAACCACGGATGACCTCCGTCTACGAAACGGCAGCGAGTTATCGCGAAGCAGCTACTACCGTTTGTCCTTACCATGGGACGAAGATTCACGAAGCGTTTCGTTTATTGGGGGACATCTCGGTTATCAAGCTTAGCTACTTACATACACGTGGAAGGAAAGAGATCGTGGTACGAGGCTCGCTATTCGATGTCGTAGGAAATTTTCGAGGTAACGCTTCGCAACGAGAGCTTACGATACGACTCGTTCGTGTTTGGCCTTCCCCAAGGCCGAACGTCTGGCGAGTATCCTCCGGACGAGAGACAGCGTGCTTCTTTTTTCGCCTCCTTCTTTTTTTCGTTTTCTTCTCCTAAAATTAGACTCGACTTTTATCGCCAGGGACTAGAATCCGTACGCGTACCATTTATTCTCGATAAGCGTGAATTTGACGAAGCAGATCGGATTACGGAAACGACAAGAACATTTTTGTTCCTCGATAAACGGGATCTCGCACCGATCGTTGTTAAAACTCGTCCGGAGAGGTCGCTCAAAATCGAATTAGCATTAATCCGTATCTCCATTCATATTTCCGAGGCGAGACGAGAAGTCGAGGAGTCGACGAACGAACGAGTACTTTGCATATTACTCGATGTGTCAGCGGATGCTCGCCATGAAGAGCGAGACATCCCTCGCGCTGATTCTCCGAATCATTAAGACGGCGACCTCCGTCGTGTATGCCACGACTTCGTGGTATAACTCTTTCCTCTATCGATCACGCGGCATCGTCGTTCGAAACGTCAAGAAGATCAAGAGAGAAAGGGAGAAAGAGAAGAAGAAGAGAGAGGGGTGGGGGGGAAAGAGAGAAACGAAAACCACCAAAGCGCTTATTAATAATCCTCGCTGACGATTTATTTTCGCAGAACGGGTAAAAGTTACATCGACATTTCTCACTTTCGAGAACAATAAAATTAATCGACTCCAAGTCGAGAAGCGCGTCAATAAAAAATTATTAACAATTTGTCAAACCTACACGATTCTTTCCTACATACTTTAGATACCGTCGTTCGACGTGTCACAGCCGCGTACATACACGATTAACGGGAAGTTTTTTTACGGCTTCGTCACTCGAGGCGATAACGAATCTAACCTCTGTTGCAATACACCGAGTCTTCGATCTCGTCCTTGATATATCGCTTTCCTACGTATCATAATTTCCACGTCGCGTATAAATCCTCGAAGTCACGCGCGTCTCACGATAAGTTTCTTTGCAGCCGTACAGGAAATATATTACTTAGCCATTAAATACGAGTGGTCGTTCGCGATGAACGTTCGTTGACCATTCGCGATCATTATTATCAATAACTTGCATGTAGGTACCTAAAGTGGAAAAAGATTTTACAAAAAATATCTTAACATTGTCGCTCCGGTATATCGGTAAATTATTTTGTTTGAAACTCGAAAAGAAAAAAAGAGGTAGATAGATAGATAAATAGAGAGAGAGAGAGAGAGAGAGAGAGAGAGAGAGAGAGGGAGAGAGGGAGGGGATATCTTGTTTCTTTAAATTACTCGAAGTAGACTTCGTAGGTCGTTAAAGAGCGAGACGCACGGCAGCGTCCACGCTTAAGGAACACCGCTGAATAAGCGACAATTTGTATGACAATTGCTCGATGGTCTGGTGCATTGTGCCGGCATGTGAAAGTATGGACGTAGGCACGTCGTATCCTACTGCGAGTGGACTCTCTCTTTCTCTTTCTCTCAAGTGCAAGTAGATAAAAGGAGAAGAAGAAGAAGAAGGAGGAGGAAAAGGAGTGGACGAGGAAAAGGAGAGAAGTTGGGGAGGGGTAGAGGAGAGAGGGAGAAAGGTTGCTCGAGAGATCACGATCCGTGGAGCAAAAGCAAAGGTCGATCCGTGCTGCACGGTGGTGCACGACTACACGACGGTAGGAGCAGCAACGTTTATTAGAAGCGGAGGAAGCGCCTCTGTGACAAATGGCGTGCTTTCATTGTTGCGCGCGGACCCCCGGGCCCGTCGCTCTCTTTTGCTACCGCTCTTTCTCTCTCTCTCTCTCTCTCTCTCTCTCTCTTGTACTCTCTCTATCCGACACGCAGGGCCTCTTCACCGTCCGCTCGTAAATCCGAGCTTTAGGCTGACGGACAGAAATCGGCACGCGGTTTTCACGGTTTAAGACGCTCGGTGTATGCACCGTGCGTCCACAAATCAGTATCAGTTCTCTTTGGATTCAGCGAAGACGAATGATTTACGAGGAAAATCGAGACGGCCGCGCTACGCTGAGAGAAGGAAAATCGAAAAGGGAAGGTGGCGATCCGGAAAGCTTTCGAAAGAAGAGCGTTCGTTAAGCGAGCGAGAACGCGTCCGTCAATCGAGTCCGTGGCTCGGTAGACGCGAGGGGAGCTCAAGATGGCCGCCTGGAAGCAGCAGGGCTACACACACGGGGCCCCTGCCTCGCCAGCATCACCGACTTAGCATAAATCACTCCCGCTCTCCGTACTCTCCTTCTCTCATTCTCATTCCATCTCTCTTTCTCGCTCTCCCGCCTTTCCATCTAGCTAGTCGGCTGTAGAAACGCGAGCGTACCGCAAATACGGGTTTGTCTTTGCGTCTATGCTCCTCGGCGTGGCTGCGCTTTGCAACTATGATCGCGCGCTCTGCGGTTTGTCCGACCGGGGGGGCCCCTTTTCGAACAACGGCCCTTCGACTCCGACGATGTCTTCGATCGAAAGGAAGCGTACCTACCACGCATTGTGTTTTCCAACGACTCGTCGATTATACGAGTGTATCCTTTTCGAGGGACGATCGGCGCTTTTAATCGATGCCTCGAACCAGTTATACTCGTTCGAGTTATAGTAAACTCTTCCTTTTATCTTTTTCCGCTGTATTATGTGAGTTTTAAAGAGCGGGTAAATTTGTTTAGCCCTTGTAACTGCCTAGAGTAGTAATTCCGCTAGACACCAATCTCGTCGTATCACGAGTGGGACGACGAGAAAAAAAAAGAACTAGACGTTAGAGTTTTTAGCGAGGCGGCAGAAGTCTGACGGTGACGTGATACAAGGATAGGGCGGAAGGGTCCTCGCTGTCCTATCACTTTAAACTCCTCGTCCTCTTCCTTCTTTACATATCGGCGCATCGATGTTTGGCTTAGTTCGGATTACAAGGAAGCTCTCGTACGTGGGACGAACGTAAGCTTATTATTCATACTTCTCTTTCCTTCCTCCCTCCCTCCCACCCTTCGTTCTCGTCTACATCTGATAGAAGGAACGAAAGAGAGACTCGAGAAAAGAAAGAACGCGCGATGGAAGTCTGCTCCCACCTACGGCCGTTGCGTTGTAGGTAGTAAGTACGAGTGTAGTTCTTTACCACGGCCAGCGCGACCCAATGAGATTTTCTTCGTTATCGACGGAATTCAACGAGATGCATACGATCGTTATCTCATTCCTCATTTTCATAATCGAATTTGTAAGAAGGGAAAATTCGAACGAGTCGAACGACTTTATCCTTCGTTCTTAAAAAAAAGTTCTTAACTATACATAGTTAGTCGAGACCGTGTACGGGTTCGATAATCGCGCCACCCGGATCGACGGAAGCGTGATTCTCTGTCTTTCTCTTACTCACGAAAGAGAGATACTGTTTCAGAGTATCAAACGCTACCGGCCGCGGCCGCACAGTCAGTGGTCGAATGCAAACGTATCAATTACGCAATGGCGCAACCACGATTGCGCAAGATCGACGCGGTACGTGTAGAGCGAGCATGAGTGAGATAGCGAGAGAGAGAGAGAGAGAGAGAGAAGATCGGAAGGAGCGAGGGACAGTCGATCAATCATGAGAATCGATCTCGGTGGCAAGTGCAGTCACGATCGGGCAACCTGAAATATGTCGGACGTAAGAATTGATTTCATGGAACGTGTGCCGCGCTGTCCGTCGCGTCTTCCTCCGCATCCCGCAGTGCCGTTGACACGCACGATCGCTCCTCCTCCTCCTCTTCTTCCCTCCCTCGCGCAGTACCTACTTCTCGTTCTATCTTCGCAGGAAAACGCTGGGGTACGAAGGAGAAGGGCTCGAGTCGAGCGCCGTGATTTTTCCTACTCCTCTCACGAGCGAAAAGTGCTTCTTCCCGAACGTCGCGCATAGACCGATATTACGACTCTCAGGAAATTCTGGAAAGATAGGACGGCGATGTGGAGGGGATGGAGGATAAAAGAGGAAAGACGGAAGACAGAAGGACGGAATATCCGCTGTTTCTTCCAGCGTACATACGTTCGAGAGAGAGAGAGAGAGAGAGAGAGAGACAGACAGAGCAGGGGGAGGAAGAGACGAGGAGGGAGAAATCGGCAAAAGGGGTTGGGCGAACAGAGCAAACGGACAGGTCGCTTATTTATGGCGACCATACTTCAGATATATGAACTGGTTCCCGTCGAAAGTTCGGGACGCCGCGTCTTTCCAGTTGAAAATGTATAGAGAGGTGTCCCGCCGTTCGCCTTCTCCTTCTTCTTCTTCTTCTTCTTCTTCTTCTTCTTCTTCTTCTCTTCTTCTTCGGGAAGATTTGCGAGGGGTCACCCTCCATGCAATATCATACGAGCTTAATTCCTTCTTCCTTCGGACGTCTGAAAAGTGGCGACCGGGCTACGCGCCTTCTTCGAAAAGCGACGCCGGCTTTATAGTCTCTCCGTCTGTCTCTTTCAATGTAAAAAGGAAGAAAGGGAGATCGAGAAAGAGCATATAGCGCGAGAAACTCCTCACTCTCGAGTTATCGCCTTTCTTTCCGTCGCGATCGCGACGTAATCGTCGAAAGCATCGTCGTTCGTCGTTCAATTCGAGGACGTTAGCTAATAATGACATCGTAATCTTCGTTTGCCGAGAGTCGTTTGTAACGTCGTCGTTCCTATCCCGCGGCGGTTATACCAACGAGCCAGTCACGATCCGAGGGATTTAACCTTTTGTACGCTTTTCTTCGAGCGAGCTTATAAACTCCTCCCTGCTCGCTTAACCCGTTCCATCGGAACGCTCTCCGCCGTGACTCGGAGCGGATTAGCTTCGAGGACTACCACTCGTCGTTCCTTCTAAGATTTTTCTATTCTTTGAAACAAAAAGGTATTTTTCAGCGTTTCGACGAAGACCGCTTTTCAATAAAATTTACTACTCCGGAGGAGGACGATAGATTTGTGTCTTTAGTGTCTCCACTCTCATTAACATAAACTTTTATCGCTCGGAGGAGTTTCGAAGGGCGCGAGAGAGCTCCGTTCTCTTATCGACGTCCTAGGTAAAGAGCCGGATGATTTTCTCTCGTGTTGGAGAGAAAGGGAGAGAATGTGTGTGTGTGTGAGAGAGAGAGAGAGAGAAAGAGAGGCGAGAGAAGAGATGAGAAAAGAAGAGGAACGCTTTGTCCCCGCCGGCACCCCGCTTTGTCGTGGCCCGGGCTAATTTATATTTATCCGCTCGTTCGATACCCGCGGGATCCCGCAGGCCGTTTCCGATATTCGAGCGGAGCCGTGCACACGTAAGAGAGGAGTCGTCTAGCGCGAGAGGGGTGGAAGAGGAGTCTCGAAGGGTGAAGAGATAGAGAGAACGAGAACGAGAGCTAGAGAGGGAGAGAGAGAGAGAGAGAGATAGACGGAAAGGAGGAGAGGCGATGGAGTAGATAAATAGATGGATGGGCAATATTATAACTCACCGGCTGTCATCCTGTACGGCCGAGTCAGGCTGCTAATCAGACCCTGGCTCGCTCTCGCCCCTCGACCGACCCTTCACGAAAAATGGATTTATTGCCGTTCGCCTCGACTTCGGCACGCTATCGAGCTCTCTGATCCGTAGAATGTAACCATCGTCGTCGTACTATTCGCGCCGGTTCTTCCTATACCAGCCTACCCCTCCCTCTGCCTCTCTACGCCGTTCACCCTGAAAAACGCCTCTTCGAGCGCCTTTCAGATTCAATGTCTCGTAAAACGCTACGCCCAAAATTGCGTCGCGAGACTTGGAAGCTCGACGACGACGACGACGACGACGACGACGACGAAAACTACGACGACGGAGACGACGACGACGACGACTCGAGTTTCTTATCCCACGCGCCCTTTTGTCGCAGGAGTTTGCCGTAATTGGAAACGAAGGGACGTTATTCCGCGCGAGCCGTTCCTATTTTCTTTCCCAGAATTCTCCTTTCTCCCATTCACTTTTGATTCCTTCCTCCTTCATTCCTCCTTCATTCCTCGACGCAGCCTCGAAATCCCGCGTTTGCGTGAGTCCCGTGAAATTCGTTCATCCGTCCGTCGTGGTTTCGAATATTTCGATAGAAAGAAAGAAAGAGAGAGAAAGAGAGAGAAATTAATGTCTCGTAAAATGTGACGCGTCTTTTCACGCTCGAGCTTTAGAAAATCCAATCGAAATCCATTTCTCATTCTGTAGGAACATCGAAAGGATATTATAGTGCGCGGCTCGAGGAAACGTCCGATCCTGCTTCGCGAGAGAGTCGACGTAAGGTAAAGTGCAGGTGCAGTAGTCTCGCGATACGAGAGGAGGAGAGTCCGCGCGTGGGCACGCACCGCCTGGTTTCATTCTTCCTTCTTACGACATATTTCGGGCCCGGCTCGATCACTCCCTCCTCATTCTTCTGTCTGCCGTTCTATGATTTATGCTTATAAATATCGTCGGTAAAAATCGCCTTATTAATATTTCTACGTATAGACGAGGCTCCAAGCTCCAACGTAACACCACATAGTGCATTTGAATACCATCGACGTCTTTGTAATTGATTCATTGTCCATTTCTCGAAGTGACGTCATCGTCGGATAATTTACAGTATTTACACGCTTCGGTGGATTCCTCGAAGCTACTTTTAAACGTTTTTCCACGCTCGACCTCGCGTCTCTCTTTCTCTCGTGAAATCGATATCGAATATAAATTCTTCTTCCTTTCTCTTTTTACCGGTTCCTTTCTCTCGAGGATCTCGCGCGACGTCTCGTTAGTCAAAAAGAATCGTATGTGGTTCGTATTCTGAAAAATCTATTGTACTTCTGGAAGATGTTGCACGGAGATCGCGGATTGCTTGGACCACAGGTGCGTGCGTACGCGTTCGCGTCCCCCCCTCTTTCTCTCTCATTCTCTCTTACAGACACAGGCATACTCTTCTTTCCCATCGACTCGCACGTGGGTGCACGTGGGTGCGCTCCGTTTGCACGAGAACGCGGTGCTTTCACCGCGCGAGAGCGACGCGAGGACGTTCTTTCGGCGAAGGGATAGAAGGACAGCGTTGCACGGTGAGGACCGATGCATCAAGCAAACCGTGACACTCGGCTCTGCGTGGCGTGCATAGATCATACCGACCTCGTTGCTGTCGGACGACCGAGCCAGCGAAACGCCGTGCAGCCAGCGAGCTTCGGGGAAGCTGTCTAAGAGTTTCAAGAGTGGAGGGGAAAGAAACGAAAGCAGAGAGAAAGGGGAGAGGAGAGGAGAGAGAGAGAGCGAGAAAGAGATATCTAATCCTACGTTTTCTCTCTTCTTCGACTCGCACGCTTCCGAGAGCGCCACAGATGTAGCTACGTAGCAAACGAGATAGACGCGAGGAAGAGAACACAGTGTGCCTCGGACTTTGAGTATTCTTCCTTTCTCTCTCTTTCTCTCTACGTGTTTTTTTCAACGAGATTTATTACCAAACTCCTAACGCTTCAAGAACAGAGAGAGAGAG
>JAIFRP010004413.1:1160862-1177759 GCA_032403825.1 Odynerus spinipes
TCTCTCTCTCTCTCTCTCTCTTTCCCTCTTTGGTTCGGTACCGCGTCCGGTTCGAGACGCTCGTCGAACGGCCGGGGAAACGCGAGGGGAGGTGCGAGGGACTGTTGACGTCTTGTCTATCGCGAGATCGTTCTCCCCCTCTTCGGGAATAGACAAATCCATAGAGAACTAGCACCCTCCTCGTGCTTCTCTTTCATCCACTATGCTCATGAACTTCGCTCTGTTCCATGGTTCACTGAGACTATCAAATCGTATAACGCTCTGCTGCATTAATATTTTTTTTACATGCCATTAAAAAACAAACGAAAATTTATGACGCCGATGCGAAACGATCTTACTCGCATTAAATAGAACGATATTCCCGGTCGCGTTCGTTCCAACTTCCGGTAAATTCCTAAGACGAGACTATCCGCTTAACGAAGAGCGAAACGAGTTCGCGGATTTCGCCTACCTAAGCAGCGGTAGACGCATCAGCAGCATCAACATCAGCATCGGCGTTCGGTAGTGGCGGCAGAAGCCGGGAGCAGGAACGACGGCAGTCCCGCATCGATCATCACTGTCGCCTGTTGCGCGATCGGACCGACGGACGGACGGACGGACGGACGGACGGACGAACGGACGGATGGACGAACGAACGAACGAACGGTCTTACCGGACGTGTACCGTCCATCCATCATCCAGTCGTCGTACCTGCATCGGCCTCTCGCATCGGCCGCTTGCATCTTCGCGGCTCTCCTCCACGTACGAACGCGCGTACGTCGTGCGTGCATAGGTGTATACGTGACGTGTGCATGTACGTGCACGCGGCGTACATTAATACCATTCGACGAAGAACGCGCGAGACTATTAACCCGATTGCCTTCTATATACATACCTCTCACTCCCTACCACCCTTTCGCCAACATTGGCCAAAGAGGTACCGCGCTTCCGTCTCTCTTTCTCTCTCTCTCTTTCTCTCTTTATATATCACTCTATCTCTTTCTTTCTCATTCGCGCTCTCTTCCTCGGCGCAACTCGATGATGCCGGCTAGTTAATTATACCTCTTCTCGCGAAATGCGAAAGGCTACGAAACGAAACGTCGCAGTGGATTATTAAGCGACATGGATCTCGCGACCGACGATGCGAGCGTTCTTTCGACACGATTTGAATACTTTTCGAATATCACCCGCAAAAAAGAGACAGAGAGAGAGAGAAGAGCAGCATCCTGCGATCATCGTCCCGACGATGAGTGACGGCCGCAAACTCGCATCGCTTGTGCTTTTACAGATCTCTTCCTCGGCTTCTGTATATTTTTTGCCCATTTCGAAACACCTCGCGGGAAGAACGACCCGATTATCTTCGATTATCGCGAAGCGGAATTGTTCGTCGGACTTTTTCGATCCGCGTGCACTTCGCTTTTATTTACGACGTTCTAAAGCTAAGACTTGCGAAGGGGATAAGCCGTCTTTACTTTGTGAGGCGAGGACATTAAGAGCGCCGTTAAAGCGTCACGCGCTTTTTTTTTTTACCAGCGCCGCACACCGCCTAATGCATCGATTTATAATTCTCGCAGTATATCTAAACGTATTATCTAGTTATTAAAGCGAATGCATTAAGGTGCGCACGTTAAACGGCGTGCGCGCACACGCGTTATCCGAAAACAGGGCAAATATTGGTTCACCGTGAAAGTTTGAATACGCTCGCGCGATAAAACGCGAAGGAGTTTATGCTAATATGCGAACTCGATCGATCGAGATTTTCGTTTCTTCCTGTCGTTCGAGATCGCGTCACGGTGTTGACTTCATTTGTTGCCAAAACTTGAAAATAAAATTAGAAGATGAATTCTTCGTTCTCGCTTGTCCATTCTTCTCTGCGGACGAGAGACGACGAGTACTAGTCCGAATATTTATTACCGTAATAAAGTACGCATTACGAAAGACAGAGCCGTTAACGGAAACGCGGCTCCGTCATCGTCGTTGGTCGCCGTCTCGTTTACGTGAACCAACACGGCAGGTACAAAGAACACGTTTTCGCGGTGTGTTTGAGTTATTTTAAAGTTTTCATCTCCGCTCCGTTCGCGCCGTTTCATCGAAATTGATTCGTCTCGTTCGAGATCTTCGGAGAATCCAGAATATCCGCTCGCGTTTTTTTTTCGCGTACGATGGGGAAATGACGCGCGGAGAAATCACAGCGGGCGATCATTTTTCGATGCTCCCGCTTTCATACGTTATCTCTCGTCCGTCAGACGAAATCTACACGATGCTCTCATTGCAGGGAATAAGAGTGAGAGGCGTAGGGGAAGAAGGAGGAGAGGTAGGATGAAGCGGGAAGAGAGGATGTCACTAAAATACGAACATTAATAAAGCGTACAAGCGTTTGAGCGTTCGCGGTGTATCTTGCCAATCTGCCAAGCGCTGTTCTCACGAGAGACGCAAGAGCTTTTGCGTCGCCGAGGCTCCTGTCCATCACTCACCGTCGTCCTGACATTTCTGTCGCTCCGTCATCTTCCACTTTTACGTCGTCGTCGTCGTCGTCGTCGTCGTCGTCATCGTCGTCGTCGTTCTCGGCGTATCTCTCTCGCTGTCCTTTCACTTCATCTCTCTCTCTTTCTCTCTCTTGTCTCTCGCAGTTTTCTCAGGCCTCCTTCCCAAAGCGGGAACGGTGCGGAGCTACTGCGCCGTTGGCGCGAAGTCGTGACGTTTCCTCCGCTCTCGGCCCTCTTGCCACTTCTCTAGCTCTCTCTTTTTTCTCGACATACCGAAATAAATTAATCGAGCCGCCTTCTTTCTTTTTTCACATTTCTTTAGCCGCGTTTCCTACTGCGCGTCGCAGTCGCGCGCGCGCAAGCGTTTCTCGCGAGCCGAGCCGTCATCTAAGAGAACAAAAGGACGTTCCTCGACTAATTGGCCGAACGTTTTGCGATTGCTTTTTATCGATCCTTCGCTGGAAGACTACGCGTAAGAAGTAATTCTTGTTCAACGTCTCTTCTCTCTCTCTCTCTCTCTCTCTCTCTGTTTCTTTCTCTTTCACACCCCCTGTCGAAAGGCGTGCGATAATTTATCGGCGAAAGCCGACGCGACGCGCGCGAGCACGTCATCAGCTTTCATTCTGGAGAATATTTCTCGACATTAGCGGAGAATTCGTTGGTAGGCGCACCACATGCGACGACGTTCCCGGATACGGCGAAGTCGAACGAACGAACGAACGAACGAACGAACGAACGAACGAACGAACGAAATGAAAAGCATGGACGAAGCTTTCGCGGATTCCGGCACGTAATATTCGTGCCGACTTTGTTACGAAGGAGGAACGACAATTTCGTAGAGCGTAGAGCCATCGGGCCCAGGAAATCCGAGATCTCGAAGCCCGGCATTTCGAGTTGCGACTCGAGAGCGAAAGAGAAAGGGAGAGAGAGAGAGAGAGATAGAGAAACAGAAAGAGAGGAGATTTCAGGAGTACGCAAGGGAAGGAAAGCGGTGGCAGCAGGGAGAAAGCAATCGGGCGACGCGGATTCGGGCTTTTCACAGCCCTTGTCGATCGCGCGAGATTGAACGAGGCGTGTCCAAGTGCCGCGACTTCGGAATATCCGTGGAAAATTGAAGTAGAGAATGTTCTCCGCTCCCGACCTCCTCCCCCGTTGCTGAAACTTCTTCGACCGTGGTGCCACTTCTGTCGATCGCTTTTTAAACGGCTAACCCGAGCATCGATCCCTTCTCTCTCTCTCTCTCTCTCTCTCTCTCTCTTCTCGCATTGTTTCATAAGGATCTCGAAACTCCGAAACTTTTTTCTCGTTTCATCGCCGACGCGAGAAAAGATATTTCGAATACCGATGTCTTTCGGGGGTAACGACCAATCGCGTACGAATCTATTTCAGAGATGAAAATCGAAATCTCAAAAAATCGTACTCGACGTTGATTTCGCTTTATAAGAAGATAAACGATGGATGATAATCGCGGATGAGCTCGTTTAATTGCGTTAGGCGCGCGTTAATGCAAAAGCAAGAGGTGGCTCTGCCCACGCGACTCGTACGCGTCGGACGTCGGACGATCGAGAGTTGGAAGATTTATTCTACGCGTACACACACGTCGGAGCAACATTCGAGGAGTAGCGAGCGCGAGAACGTGGCTTTGGTCCAGTGCTGTACGTCGCTCCAAGATGTGGTCAGGGTGTAGGGGAGAGGAAGATAGGTAGAGCAAAGAGCGAGAGAGAGAGAGAGGGGGGAAGAGAAAACATTCGACAGGCTGATGGAGTGAGTGTTGACTTAGGATAACAGTCGCCTCATCAGTCAATCAGTCAGGTAGACTACGGTAGGTAGGTACTCCGTCTTCGGTCCCGAAGCCTGTCCTCCTGTTCCGTTCACGTCCTCCCGAACGATCGCCTAAGTGAATCACGAATCCGACCACCTGACGTTTCAAGAGGACGCTCGGAGAAGGCTGGAAGGCAAAACGAACTAAAGAGACGGGAATGAATCGTAAAGATTTTCATCGACGATCACGGACTTCATTTATTATACGACCCGTTTATGAACTTTTTTATCGGGCAGGGGTAGCTAGCAAGAGGCGTGATCGCGAAATCGCATTATCGTCGATTCGAAGCTAGCGTTTCGTACGAGCGAGAAACGAGTGAAAAGAAGGAAAAGAAAGAAAGAGAAGTCGTGGTATGGAACGTACGGTGTAGAGGATCTCGAGATTCTGGAAAATCATGAAATGCCGGTGGTCGAGCGATTCTCTCTATCTTCGTATCTTTCCGTCTCTCTCTCTTTCTCTCTTTCTCTCTCTCTCTCTCTCTCTCGCATTCATTCGGTATATCTTGGCGTGGCCGTAGCGCGCGCGCGAGTTTTCGAGAGGCGCTCGCTTCGAGTGGAAGAAGTGCCCAGGGAGAAAGAGAGGAAAGACGACGGACGAAGGGTGAGAGGAACGAGCGCGGAGGAAGGAGAACGGATTCACCCGTCAGTCACTCTCTGGCAGACCGCGAGAGAATCACAATGCGGAGCTTCTCCCGTCTCCCTTCTCTTCTTCCTCATCCTCTTCATCCTACCACCACCTTCTCTCCTCTTGCTCCTCATCCTCATCCTCGTCCTTCTGTCCGCCCGTCCGTTCGTCCGTCTGTCTGCCTGTCCATCCGTTCGTCTCTTCGTCTGCCTCCTGTCACTCTCCTCGCCAGCCTCCCGACGGTTCTCGCATCAGAAATTCATCTCCTCTCCTGTCCTCCTCCAGTCTCCTTTTGTTCCATCTCTGCCGCGTCCGCTGCCGCCGGCTTATTATGTATTGTTTTATTGCCGACTCGTAAGCGAACTTCGATCCGTTTATTCGCAAATTTCATTTCTACGACGCTATTCCTTTCCTCTTATCTCTCACACACTCACTCTCTCTCTCTAGCTCTCCCTTCTTTTTCTTCGTAATCAGGATGAGTTCTACTTGAAATCTTAAAGCGAGTGCCTCGGACACTATCGCGGCTAAAAGACGTGAGAATGATGCAGCGAAGATATGCTGATGTTTAAAGATTCGACGAAATCAAACCGGGACTTTCCGAGTTAATCCGAGCGGTAGAGATGGAAAGAGAGAGAGAGAGAGAGAGAGAGAGAGAGAGAGAGAGAGAGACGATTCCCCCGACGAATAATGCATTCTCATCCTGTATTAAATTCTTTTATTCCTTCTTCTCTCCGCCTCCCTTTCTCCGTCTGTCTCCAGGCGGAAAACAAATAATAAAACGAGCTTAACTTTGTTCTCGTAATAGAATTTCATAGAGATTCGGTATCGTGATTGCCCGACGAGCCGATGATCCCCCGTTATTTGCTCGTCGTGCGGTTCGCTAATTTTGTGAGCCATCGAAACGCGGCAAACGATGTTTGCGAAGAGCGCGCGTTTTGCAAGGGAGAAGTCGATTTATCTCTCGACGCCTTATCGTTAAATAATCCCGCTTTCGATAAGGTGCCTCGCAAATAATTAAACATTACTCTCCTCTCGGCAGTGCCGTAAATTTCTCGCGAGCCGCGAAAGTACGGAGCCCGCTAGTGAGTCTAATTACCGGTAAATGAAACTGATTTAGCACTTTCGAAGGTCGTATAAATCAAGGCGTCGCGCGATGTGCACTACCGCGGGCTTTTAAACGCGTTAAAGTATACGTCTTAGTCATCGCCGTGATTTACGTACGCGCTAAGGAGGATACATCGCGAGGAATCCGCTTGCCGGACACGAGACACTTTGACTCGCGGAGATTTCTCAAATCCTTCGAACGTCTCACCGGGAAGCGTCGTGAATATTTTAAGCGACATCGAAGCCGAATAAGCGCGCCTTGTTTTATGACCTCGCGTCGATATTTTCGGATCTCGTGTCATTACGGTACGGTGATAAAATCGGTGACGCCTGGGACGGGAAACTTTGTTAAAAAATATATTTCGAGTTATTCTTCGAACGGGAAGTAAGTTGAATGAGGATCGATTGTTTTAAGTTAATAAGACGCGGAACCTTTTTAGCGAGGCAAACAGTTTCTAGAAGTAGATCGAACTCCGTCACGTTCAATAAGAAAGAAAGAGAGGGGGGGAGAGAGAGAGAGAGAGAGAGAATTTAGACCGTTCGTTGTGCGAGTGGAAACGTTGATGCTCGGAACAGGGTTACTGGCAATTAGCAAGGAACGATCGGGTCCCTACGAGTCGAGAGCGTGACTATCGTCGATTGCCGAGGACTCGCAGAGGAGAGTTAGATCGCGGTATCGCGAACACCACGGATACTTGAGCGGCTAAGCAGCAGTTAACCAGTTCCACATAGCAACATGTGTTGGACGCGTACGTAGCCAGCCGGGGCTATCTGTGTCGCGAGTTCGTTGCGCATGTACCGAGCTCGCGAGGACGGACGGCGGAAAGGGCTTCGAGCGGAGTAGCGAAAAATAAAAGGAAAAGTGGACGAACGAGGACAGCTACGCTAAGCGGATGAAGGCGAGGAGGAGCGAGATAATTCGCAAACGCGATAGGCAGGGAAACAAAAAGTGCAGCAACGAAGCGTCAAGGAAGGGGAAAAGAAGAACCGACCGATAAGACTAATTATTGTTGCTTAGCGGCTCGTAGGTGGCTATTGGATAGAAAGTGACTGACGCAGACGGAGATTAGAAGGTGCTTGTATAAAAGACGCGAGGGGAGGAACGTTAGCGGGCTGGCGTACATATGTATGTAGGTACATTACTACGTTCGCTAGCATGGAGAACGCAAGAGAGCTTAAAGCTCCATACGTAGGCTACTAATTTTACCTCCTCGTTGACCGCGCGCTAGCGGCGGCTCGAGTCGCTGCGAGGACAGGAGGAGCAGATATCGTACGGCAGCATCTCCTCGAGTGTCAGGACTCGAGGCCGCTTTTAAGCTCGGTACGCCACGTTCCCGTCGTATCTTTCCATGCACCGCGCGCCGGTATATGCAACCCCGCGGGCACCTTGTTAGCGGCCTGCCAATAGGATCCGCACGACGTTCCTTCGTGCGAGCAGCATTTGCATCCTCTTCTCGGTAGTACTTTCCGTGACCTTGAACAGAGCCGGAGAATAGCTTCGCGCGATACCAAGTCCAAGAGGTACGCGTGTATCCGAGAGGTTTCGTTTTTGTCAAGGAGCATGCTTGTTTGACATCCATAAATTAGGTACGACGACGACGACGACGACGACGATAAAGAGTGCGAGTCAATTTTTCTTGCATACGAGCTGAGGGAGTATTCAAATCGAGCATTGTGACTAAAACGAGGATGCTCTCGTTGAAATCTCTCGTCGGAAGAACGGGTAGAAACAGTCGTTCGATCGCGGTTATCGTCGAGAGTAGGTAGCGAGGGAGATGACGCGAGGACTGCCCAAGGAGCTGCGAGATGGAGAAAGGAAGGGAATAAGATGAGAAATAGAGAAGGCGAGTCGCGAAACGAGAAGAAGCGAGAAAGAAAGAAGGGAAGAACAAGCGTACGAGCGAAGCGAATCGAGAGGGTAAAAGTAGAAGACGATATTCGAAGCGGGCGGGGCTGTCCTCCGGTGGTCCGCCCGCTTGCACACTCGCGCTCTCTCTTTCTTTCTTTCTTTCTCTTGCGAGTTCTCGCATTCCCCTCCTCGCAACAGGCTTGAATCCGAGCGATCCTCAGGGTCCTCCTTTTATCTTCTCTCGTCGTCGTCCTCGTCTTCTTCTTCGTCGTCGTCTTCGTCGTCCTCGTTCTCGTCCTCGTCGTTGTCGTCGTGTTGCTTGTCTTCTCTCTCCCTTTCTCTTCTACCTTTCTCCACTTCTCTCTCTCTCTCTCTCTCTCTCTCTCTCGCTCTCTCGAGTCGAATCTCCAACCGTGCGCTGGCTTCCACGAGCAAGAATCGTCCTCGGTCGCGCTGCCTTCTCGAAGGGCCGCTCCGGGAGAGAGAGACAATGGACAATGGGGACATAAATCTGCGTAATTAGTTGCCGATGCTCCTACGGATCAATGTGCGATCTCCTTTCTTCTCCCTCTTCCGTGGACCGTCCACGAACAAACGATCGTTTGGTTGGTCAGTCGGCAAAGTAGGACGGTGCTCCTGGTTTGTCCCCACCCCCTCTTTTAGCCGGGGAGGTGTGCTGCCGTTGACTATCTTCCGCCTCACCGTACCCCCCTGGTCCGTCCTCTTCTCTCCTCGCGCGTTTCTCGTACGAGTACGAGAGGAGAGATCGCCACCGACGACACTCCCTTCCCGGAGGTGGACACGCCGTTCCCAAGATGGCGGTCTTCCGAGGGTTCTTCCGATAGAAAGAGAGAGCTTCTGGGCCGATTCTTCCTTGATTCTCGTTCGTCTCGAGTTCGTCGCTCCATTGCCGCCTATAATACCTATATCTCTCTTGCCTCCATTTTGAATCGTGCGGGACGTAAAGTAGGTGTCAAAATGTTCGAAGATCTGCCATAACGTTAATTACGATTAATTTTGTAGAAGAAACGTTACGATAGTTTACTTTTGTCGCGATCACCGTCGACGCTTAGATCCTAGATTCGTCGATTCTCCTCGAAAAGGAAATGATTTGATTAAAACTCATAACGTAGACGGCGGAAGTTCTCCCCTGGCTCACAATGGTACGGTGCCATCGTCGACAACGTATCCAGCGTTTTCCAGGTAGAACGCGGTAGATGTCATCGACGACGACGACGTCGACGTCGTAGTCGTAGTCGTTGGTGGCGACGCCGTCGCGAAAGGCTGATAAATGAACCGATAGCGCCATTGTGTTACTCGCCATCTGCACCTTTATATCACTCCTGGGTACTTAGCTCCGTCATTTCTGAGCGTCTTCTCTCTTCGCCGGGTCGCATGCTCTCTGGCCCCCTCCTTTCTCCTTCTATCGTACTTAATCACCTCGTGCCCGATGCTTTAGATGATAGAAAGTCCTACTTCACTGTTTCCAACGGCATTTCTGTCACGGATGGCTGCAGTCGATGGAACCGCGATATCGAAGATTTCATTCGCGATCAACCCTGCGGATATATATTCTGTAAATTATCGCGAGCAAGGATCGCTTTTAAAACGATTTCTCTACCAATACGTCGAGCTAATTGATAAAAAAGCGTGACTTTCTTCTTCCCTGTCGATTGGAAATAGAAAATCTGACGTTCTCTTAGATCCTTCGCTTCCGTGTGTCTTCCCCCTCTTAACGAACGTTAGGTAACGTAAGGCAGATTCGATACGTCGTAATATCGATCAGCATTTTTATGACATTAATAAAACGAAATTATTTCAGAGAAGCGAGTGAATTATTATAAAAGAAAAAATTTGTTGATTTTGCAGGGGAGGACGGCGTCGAAGGCTCAGGGCCTGGCACGGACCTCCAGGGCGAAGAGGGCGACTGCGTCGATGAAGATGGCCCCATCAGCCCTAGCGAGAGAGGCTGCGCACCTGCGGCCAAAGAAGACGAGGATGGCGAAGCGAGCGACGAAGAAGACGATGAGGAAGCCTCGCCTGCCACGCCACCGCCCTCTTCCGCTTCCGCGAGATTGAACCCTACCATCTTGAGGGATACAGGACCACCGGACAGGTAAACTTAACTTTTCCGTCCGTGGTTTTTTTTTATCTCGCTCGACGCAAACGTTTATTTCAACGTACTAGATATCTGTCTTGGAATAAGCGCATACTTTTTCGCAACTATACATCACAGTTAGTATTTATATCGTCGTTTTACCGAAGGAACAACGTCATTCCTTTTATCAGAGAGAAATTACACTCGGGCGATATTTTCCCTGGTGAGTCTCGGTCACGCGACGAGAACCAAACCTCCCTGCACCACACGCGCGCACACGCATACGTACATACGTAGGTACCTACAATAATAATCGTTACAAACACGAAAGAGGGCCTATGAAACATCAACATCGGCTGGCCGGTGCGGTAGCCAATTACGCAGGGAGCAGACAGCTGCGCGTTGTAATCAAATTAATCCTTTAAAACGGAATCGCAACAAAGTCAGTCATAGACGGTGGCAGCAGACGTGGCGAGATGCGGCAAAAGGGTGAGAGAGACGGGGAGAGTAGGGAGCGAAGGCCGCGTTGCTCTACGGCTAAATTTCGATCAACATCGTGGCGTTTCAAACTCATTAGCCGGTGCTTTATCCGTAGACTTGATAATAAAGCGCCTAAATCATCGGGGAGGCCGTGCGTTGCTTTTGCGCTTTGATGTTGCCGTCGTTGAGCACCCTTTCTATATGTGTTCCTATGCCTGTGTATGTGTGCTCGTATATGCGTTACACATTGCTCGTTGTTTGAACGCAACAAATCGTCAGAGAGCGGGTCTCGTCGTGTGCGCCGTGCCGGCAGGTTAGGCGAAATAGTGGGAGAGACAGGGAGAGAGAGAGTGAGAGAGAGAGCGAGTAGGATGGAGATAGAGGGATAAATAAGCTAGTGTCAGAGCTGATATCGGTGGCTGCCGCGCAACGTCGCACGGCTAATAGAGATAGGCACGTGTTACGGAGAGCGTCCTACGCCGCCGCCCTGCACATCGACGACGAGGCCGCTAGCGGCACCCGTTAGAGGCATCCGCCGCGCTGCTCCACAACCGCCACCTCCGCTTCCATCTCCACCACCACTAATACTGCTTCCACCTCCACCTTCACCTCCACAATCACCTCCACCTCCACCTCCTCTCGCTAAACTAGGGACATCGACGTGGCGGAGGGCGAAGGTGCCGCTCGTCCCCTCCCCTGGAGCTGCCAGCCCCCAAAAACTTCCCCTGCATGCGTGGCGGTGGTCCCCTTTCATCTCGCGGCACGCATTCGGCATTCAGTCAGGAGGAGTCAGTTACGAGCGAGCCGTCGACAGCTCTACTGTGTCCCTTCCGTTCGCGCCGAGAGCACCTCATCCTTGTCGTTGAGAGAGAAAGAGAGAGATAGAGAAAAGAAGAGGAGGGAGACAGAGAGTTAGAGCGTGTGTGCGCGCGCGCGCGCCCTCGAAATGCTTCGACCACGTGCTTTTGCTGCCCGTGCTTACTCTTGGAGATAGATCGTTCTCTTCCGAGTGGATGACGTTCCGCAAGGTACCCAAGTTTTCCATAGTGTTTGAAAATTTATCGATGAAATATTCCGTGTATTATACGTGCCTGTACTTCCGTGATCTGTACCAAAGGTTTATGATAACGTCTTCTTCGTAGGTGTAACGTTTCGGACGTAGCTATTTAAAAGAAAAAGAAAAAATATAGATAAAAGTATTTATTGTAGGTCGCATATTATATGTTCAATCAAGCAACGCGATGGACAGGCCAGTTTGAATCGTCCCTTTCCCGCTTGCTAGCATTTGTATTTTTATCTGTGCACGTATCTTGTGCATACAAGGAGTTAAGAACGACAGGCGTTTTCAAGCGTGAATTATCCATCGTTGCTCGCGTCGCGAAACACGCCAGCGTCATGAGAGGCTCTATCTATCACGCGAAACTTTTTTTTTCTCGTGCTTATATTCATCACCGATTCCGGGTATTCGTCGTTTCCACTGTGCACCAGCAACAGAGAAAGCTGTTTACGTAGTAATTCTCATGGCGGCCGGTTATGAAATATTAACGTCACGGCGTCACCTGCGTTGTGTGCCGGTACTCACGGATCAGTTACAAGAAATTTATCGCTCGGTTATCATGATTAATGATGCCTGTCCGGTCGAGAGTTCCGGTACGAACGATTCGTGGCATCGAACGCGCTTCGTAGAGATCGCATCGGTACGGAAAGGGAGGAATAGAAGTGGGGAAGTTCAAAAATAAGAAGAAGAGACAGGCAAAGCGAAGCAGGCGGATTGTCGTGATCGGAAAATCGGTACACGAGGTTAAAGCGAAGGGAGCCTATTCGAGAGGGAACATTGGAGATCATCCTTTTTCAGAATCCCTTCTCTTACTCTTTTGCAGGGAACAAATGAGTCCACGCTGTCCCTCGAGAGATTCTCGGGAATCCTCCGGTCCGGCGACCGGAAGTCCCCCACCCCCGGCGACGAGGAGCAGCGCGAGTCCGGTTAGTCCAAGTAGTATCGTGCCTCTACCCCTTGGGACTCATCCTCTCCTGCCACCGCATTCGGCAGCTGTGATGGCGGCGTATCTTCAGCAGACGCATCAACGTCTCCTCCTCGGACATTCGCCACTGTCGCGAGGTTCGGTATCGCCGTTGGTATCGTCCTCGTGTTCTCCACCGGCCGCGACGCCTGGCCTGCTGGTCTCGCCGAGCAGCGTTGGCGAAGTGTCACCCTCCGCCACTCCCTTACCGGCTGTACTGGACTTTAGCACGAGAAAGGCGTCCTCGACCGAGGAGGAAGAGGACGAGCAGATTTTGAACCTCAGCAAACCACCGACGCCGTCCTCCTCGACGGAGACGAACAATGGACCGTTGGATTTGTCGGTGTCGAGTAGGAAACGTCCTGGTCCCGAAGATTCCCCACCTCCACCACCGCGTAAATCCTCGAGATTGGCCAGCGCAGCATCTACGGGTCATCAGGATGTAACAGCAGCCAATACACCGTCCACGTTTGGTAGACCGCCAGTGGTATCACCGTGGACGTCGCCGGTCGTGGCTTCGCATTTTCCGTATTTCGCCGCAGCTGTAGCAGCAGCGGCTACTAGTCAGCAGCAATTGTCCCCGAAGAGTACCGGTGGTGTAGTAGATCATCATCAACTTTGGAACGGCAAAATGAAACCACCGGCAGCCCTTGAGAAGTCCTATCAGCCTAGCGAAGCGACGAAGGCTCTGGAAAAGATGAGCGAGCTGAGTAAACTGGGCGGGGAGGATCTCTTCAGGTCATCCTCGTGTAGCGGCAGCAGCGGTGGGACTTCCGTAGGTAGCACGCCGTCCACTACGTCGAGTAGTCGTCACAGCGCTTGGCAATCTCATTGGCTTAACAAGGGAGCTGATCAAGCCAAAGATGTTCTCAAGTGCGTATGGTGTAAGCAAAGCTTCCCGACGCTCGCCGCCATGACGACGCACATGAAGGAGGCGAAACACTGCGGCGTCAACATGCCCGTACCACCGCCGGCAGCTGCTTTGCATCCTCAGCAAACAACGATGCCAACGATACCGCCGCCACAACAATCGCATCAGTCGCAAACTTCGACAAGCAACTCCGGTAGCAGCAACTCCGCCACGCCTTCTAACAAGCAAAGTCCATCCGAGTTAAACCTTCTCATAAAGGAGACCATGCCGTTACCAAGAAAGCTGGTCAGGGGACAAGATGTTTGGTTGGGGAAAGGAGCCGAGCAAACTAGACAGATTCTGAAGTGTATGTGGTGTGGTCAGAGCTTCCGTTCTCTCGCTGAAATGACATCGCATATGCAGCAAACGCAACATTACACCAACATCATCTCGCAGGAGCAAATCATTTCTTGGAAGTCTTCCGACGAGAGCAAAGGTGGTGGAGGTAGCGGCGGTAGCGCCGGAGGTGGAGTCGGAAGCGGTGGAAGTACAGGTGGTGTACCACCTGGTACGGGACCCGGTCCTCACGGGGGTAACGCTGGCGGTGGTCCTGGTGCCGGTGCGACCAGCAGTCACGTCAGTGCAGTTCTCACCTGCAAAGTCTGCGACCAAGCCTTCAGCTCTCTGAAGGAATTGAGTAATCATATGGTCAAGAATTCGCACTATAAGGAGCACATAATGCGTTCGATCACCGAGAGCGGTGGTCGCCGAAGGCAGACTCGTGAGAAGCGGAAAAAATCTTTACCCGTAAGGAAATTATTGGAGCTGGAACGCGCGCAGAACGAGTTCAAGAACGGAGACGCAGGGACTGGTTTGAGTCACAGTCTTGGAAAGCACGCCGGTAGGATCACCTGCGAGAAATGCGGCGAAAAGATCGAGACTACCATCTTTGTCGAGCACATACGGCAGTGCATAGGCGCGGGAACGGTCGGTGTAAATCAGCGGAATTTCTTGAAGAATGCACTGATGTCGAATCACTTGCCGGCGACTCTACCACCAACCGAGAGTGGCCGTAAAAGCGTGAACGAGGATGCTTCGTCGGTCTCGTCGAGGCACCATCGATCACCTTCTTCGGCCAGTGATGCCACCACGCCGGGTAAGGATACCCCGACGCCGAATACAAATGAAACCACCGGAACATCTTCGCCTTCGGTTTTAAATGCCATCGAAAAGCTGATCGAAAAGAGTTTCGATTCTCGAGTAAGACACGGCACGGCTGGCTTGCATCACGCTCAACCGGGCGCGCCTATGGGAACTAGCATTCTAAAAAGACTGGGCATAGACGAGAGCGTGGATTACACGAAGCCTCTTGTGGATCCGCAAACGATGAATCTTCTCCGATCTTATCAGCAGCAGCAACAGCATTATACCGCGAGCGCTGCCGCGAGGCGAGAGCGAAGCGGCAGCGAGTCCAGCTCCATATCGGAGAGAGGAAGCGGCAGGACGGATACGATGACACCGGAAAGACGTATGGATCTCACAACGGTCGGTCACGAGAGGCATTCCAGCGCTCATTCTCATCATCACCGCGTTACCCCAGATAAGCAGTCCACGACACCGTTACCCGCGCGTCATCATCTGGGTACCGAGGAGTCTGGAGACGAGGAAACGAGCTCGGTAGTGGTCAAGAAGGAGCCGAGAGACGAGGAGACGGAGGAAAGAGGTGCGAACGAGGAGGAACAGCAAACGCAGTCGACGAGAGAGGTGTTCGTTAAGAAGGAGGTGGTGGATGACTGCAGAGACGAGGAAGAGCAAGGTTCGTACAATCATCGACGAAGTAGTCTTCACGAGACTTCCGAAGAAGGCAGAGAAGTTCCGTCGCCTCGTATGAATCCACCCACTCCGAGATCGACCAGCCAAGTCGAACAAGTAGCCCGTAGTCCTTGCAGAAATAGTACGAGCAGTCCTGCCAGCAGCGATCGATCAGTCACTCCGAGAGGAACACCGGACACGAAAGCTTCCAGCAGTCTCGGTGCGCTATCCTCCATGTTCGATAGTCTGTCCGGCGGTGGTGGAGCCGGCACCGGCAACACGGTAGACTCGCAAGGACGAAAGACGAGCAGTCATCCGCTCGCGGCTCTACAAAAGCTCTGCGACAAAACCGAAACGCGTGGTCCGAGTGGTAGCGGCGCATCCAGGTCCACGTCTGGCTCCGGTAGCACGATCGCATCTGGAAACGGTGGAACGGTCGGTGGTAGCGGACAAGGAGGAGGACCCACTCCGGGAGCGATCTTGGCCTTCAGTTGGGCCTGCAACGACGCCGTAGTCACGGCGGACTCGATCATGAAGTGCGCCTTCTGCGACACACCGTTTATTTCGAAAGGAGCTTACAGGCATCATCTCTCGAAGATGCACTTCGTGAAAGATGGCGTTATTCCCGATCCATTGACCATCGGCAGGTCGGCAGCAGCGGCCGCGGCAGCCGCAGCCGCTGCCGCATCCCAAGCGACTTCCGGTGGTCCGAGTCACAGCTCCTCGTCACCACCTACGTCCCAACGCAACAAGTCGCCGCCTCTACCGCAGGCGAACGGCAGCCCATCCCAGTCCGCGGCCTCTCCGCTCGAGGAGAGTCCACACTCCAAGTTTCTCAAGTATACGGAGCTGGCCAAACAGTTGTCCAGCAAGTACGTATAGTCCGAGCTCCGTAAGTAGCGGTGCCACTTGTACATAAGTGTATCTATACTGTAACGACTGTAACTAGCGATGTGGTTGGAAATTTCGCCGCGCGGACGCCCTGCGCCAAAATGGCATCTTTCGTCTGTTTCCAAATTTATGTTTCAAGAGAAACGAAGAAAGGTAAAATCGAGATTAGAGGTTGGTCGAAAAAAGCGCAGAGAAGTCGACGCGACATCTTTCTACAATTTTACATATTGATGCGTAACATAATACGACCGATGTAATATTACGAATCGGGCAAATTTCCTTGGTCGAACAATTCGCGGTAACTCTATCTTGAAACGCAAGAGATGCTCCGTCACAATTATTATTCCTAATATTGCTCTTTGTAAGCTCGACGGTGCTCTTTTAACATAGAAATGGAAATCCACGAGTGGATGTCATTTCGACGACAAGAACGGCAGGCTTCGTTCGGTCGTCGTTGCGAGAAAGTTTAACAGGCGACGCGAATACTTTTTCTAATTATTCGGCGATCGTTTTGGGCCATCATCGAGGACAACAATCTTGTCATTCCTGGGTTATCGAGCACGACCCATCGTGCGCGACCCTTCATCTAGAGGTCTCCGCACGAGCGGAGTATTTCGAGTTCCGTTTCTCAAAACTTTCGATAAAAGCTCTATCGCGTTTGAAACAATATTACTTCTTCCATTACGTTCGTTATTCTCCTCGAAGCACGCGAGAAACTAAAGTGGTATATATTCGATACGACAATTTACGTTTCTTTCTCGCGATAACGTAGAGAACATGTTAAGTTCGATTAACGCATTAGCAACGTTACCTGGATATAATTCAATCGAAAAGATCAACGATACCACTAAGCATTTCTCGCGTAGATCATTAAAATCTTT
>JAIFRP010004413.1:1193035-1208550 GCA_032403825.1 Odynerus spinipes
TGGTCAATTTCTAACGTGCTTATGGTCAAAGTCATACACGATTCGATCGAGAACTGGCGAGTAGCTTCAACGAACGTAACGCGTTTAGGCGTGAGCGATGACGATTTGAAAAAAGTATCGAGGCACGAAGCGTGAACGTGTTGGCTGTTGTGACGGAAGACGTCGAGGTGCAGCAGCCACCAATTATGCTAAGCAGTCTCTCTAGCCCAAAGCAGACGTATCCCTACCCTCGCGAGAAAGCTTAGGTCGAAGGTGGTATCTTGCTTCTGAAAACTGGTTCTTCGGACTATCGTTTGGCTTTCTTACCTACGAGATCTTAAGAATATGTCGCCGATCCTTATCTTATCCTGGAGAGATCGGTAGATGGAAGCCAATTAATTCGAATCTACTAATTATTTGCGTCGAGAAGTTAATTAGGATAAGCCGTATTTAACGAGTCCTGTTAACCAAAAGTGCGTCGGTACGTTAACTTTGCGACAGTCTCCGCGTTATACTCGCTTTAAAGAGAAGATTTCGAGATCGCGTAGTCCGTGGTAGATTGGTATCATAACGTCAACGATCCTCCGTGGAAACTGAATATGTATACGAGTAGTTCCGAGACAGGACATTAAGGAACATTAATATTTTGGGCGATGAGGCACATTGGCGTACACCCAAATGTCCTGACGGCGCCTCGCGGCCGATCAGGTGCTGCCAGATTACGAGGGCGACGCAATCGTCCGTGCGTCGACTGTCGATGTCGCCTTCTCTCGAAAGGAGATAACTTTGAGAGAGGACGGAAGGGAATAAGAGAGTAAAAGAGAAAGAGAGAGAGAGAGAGAGAGAAAGAAGAAATATAGAGAAAGTAGGATGAACTAGCTAGCTAGAAGGTGGTCTCTCTGCGAGCCTCCTCCTCCGATCCTCCCTCATTGGTTTTCCCGAGATTAACACCCATAACTCATTCCGGACACGGAGCCGTGCGTCACTCCTAGCTATGCTATAATTGCCGACATAAATCAATCGACCGATGAGATCATAAACCCGGGGCGATACACTGCGCCAACAGATCCATATAACGGCAAGTGCACGACTGCATGTTAAATGTCAATTGACGTCGGTCCGACGTATTGGATTACGACGAATACACGGACGAGATGGCACGACGATTCGCCGCGTATTTTCGACTTCCATGATCCTGTCCCCCGCTTTTATCTACGTAGACAGATAATTATGTCGTCGTATCCAAAAGTTCGTAGAACTTTTACTTAAGTTAGGCGAGAAAATAAAGGTGAAGTATGCGGTGATTAGAAAATTGAAACGCGTATGATACGTTCGGAATGCGCTGTTTAAGAATCCATCGGTCGTTTTCGTCGTACAGGGTAGAACGAAAGCGAGTTATCGACATCGGATCCGATCGAAGCACCTTAACCGGAACGATAACGACGTTCTTGGCTAACCTTTCATTACGTATCATCGAGCTTTCGCATCGTAACACCATCATCCGTCCTGTCGACGCCGTGCTGCTAACTCCAAGGAGCGTCTCCATCATGCGAGAGGCCAAAGAACAGGGGAGGGGAAGAAAGCAGGAGAGAGAAACGAGGTTCGCGTATACGAGGAAGAAAAGGAAGAAGGAGACGGAGAAATCCCGCACGCCTCGTCGACGTGGATTTCACGAAAGGTGCAGGTAAATATCCGGCGTGCGCGAGGCTGCTCGCTCAATGGGACATGATTGGCACAATTACAGGCAGCGTAGCAGAAAATGAGGGCTTCCCTAACACGGTCCCAGAGCCGAGATTCGCCACCGCCTTCGCAAGAGCTGCTCGACACGATCGCAAGATTCTCTCTTTCTCTCTTCCTCTCTCGCTTTAGGTATCCTCGTCTCTTGGTAATGGCAGAAGCAACGCGGTAGCTTCCTCGATTTTGTACCGAGAGAGGGAGGGAGAGGGAGAGAGAGAGCAGGACGTTCAGAGTCCCTCGCGATCGAATCCTGATGGGGTCGCCCGGGTTCGCCCTTGATGACCAAGCGATGATTGCTCACGTCACTTCCCCGTTTACCGATAAGATCGCACCTTATGGCTCGACCCACCCACCGATCCTCGAACGTCGGCGTTGTGGACTAGGATCTACTCGGCTCGAGCCTTCCTCCTTCTCCTCCTCTTCTTCTTCTTCTTCTTCCTCCTTCTCTACTGCAAAAGTCGTATCCGCGAAGGAACGTGCGCCGATCGCGCAGCCTCCAGGGAATTCAATAACCGTAGATCATCTCGATCACGAGTTAACGCCGTATCGCGCGCGCACCCTGTGCTTTTACGAGTTTCTCTCGATATCTTCTCTCCTACACGATCTAGGATACCGGCTTCGTTCGTTCCTTCTTCTTCTTCTTCTTCTTCTTCTTCTTTCCTCCCTCAACCTTCTTGTTCTTATCCTTTCCTTTCTTCCACTGTAAAAGGAATGCGGACGAACGTTCACTGATTGGGAATCCGAAAAGTAACGATCGTTCGAATGGCGCCATGAAATTGTCTCGATTAAAGGATGATCGTTACAAAGACTAGAAGGTTATACTAATAAACGTTTAGACGAAGTGGGAGTCTCGTCCTCGAATCTCTCGTGACGGTGGATAAGGATCGGTCAGGGATTTTTGCGCCGAAAGTTAATAAGGATATCGAACGAATGGACTTTGAAGCACGCGTTAAGAATAACGAGACACGCGCTAATGATCGGGAGTGAAAAGAGAGACGGGAGACGTATGAGCGTTAGTAGGCGTATTGCGATTACATGGATCCTTGGATCGGTCGATCGGTATAGATCTATAACAGGAAGTATGCGAGTCTATCGACGCGGAGTACCTCCGTAATTGGAAAACGCCCTTTGGAATCTTCGTGATTATTATGTACGCGCTCGCTTATCTTTCTCCGGTCGATACTACCACGAAGCTTCTAACGAGACTGCCTTCGAAAAGCACCTCACGATACTAAAAATATATGAGCACTATTATCGAGTAGCTCGAGAGAGCGCACGAAACAAATCTCACGATCTCCGTAAGAAGTTTATGCTACATATTACTCGACTTATCTCACAATCGTCGCTCTCGAGCTGGCAAGCTTAGAAGGATAAGCCGGTCATCGATCTATCGGTTACACGTTGAACGTATCAAACAGCCAATAAGAAGATAATAAAGCCATAACAAGGACGTTCCACTTTGGTTTCCATGAACAGGAGAAAAAATTAATCAGTGTTCCAAGAGCGAGCGAGAGGAGAGAAATAAAGACGAGGCAGATAGTCTTCGATAATAATCGAATACGATGAAATTACGCACCGATGCTTTCTCGATGCATACATATATCCCCCCCCCATCCTGCTTTCCACATCCGCCCGTTCCTACCTTCGACCCCGGCTCCCATACTCTTCTGCCACCCTCCAACTCCAACTCCAGCTTCACCGGCGGCAGCGATATAAGCCCGGGGCCGTACGCGAGGTCTAAATATTGAGACGGTGTTTATTTAGCGAGGAGATATATGATATGACGCGGACAATATAATGCATTGTATTCAAATACGGGAGCTCGCGAGTCGTGACCGGGAGCACGGGCAGAAGCACCGGTAAGCAGCGGTACCGGCAGTGGAGAGCGAGCGAGCGAGCGGCATCCGCAGCGAACTTACCGTCACCACCACCGGAGAGATCGGTCGTTGCGCGCCACCGTCATCCACTACCACCGCCCTAAGAACTCGACTCCACCCATATAAATAATATCCAGTGACTGGATTCTCAGGATTAGGATCCTGGATTCTGCGTACGTACGTACGTTCGTAGTACGTAGCACTCGTGCTTATGTCCGTACGGGAATAGTCAACGTCGAATCGCGAAACGATGTGTCCCTCCTCTCCCTCTCGGTCTTCTCTTCTCTTTAACATAGCTCGTGTGCGTGGAATACTTCCCTGAAAGAGAAAGAGAGAAAGAAAGAGAATGGGTAGGCCCGAACCGGCGATGCCATATACACACAGAGCCAGGTACGTACCTGCATGACAGCGAGCCCGCGCGTACGTTACCGGCTATCTTCGGTCCATATCAAATGCGACCGAGTCCTTCCACCTCTCCGCTTTCCAGTTATCCCTCTCTTCTCGTTCTCTCTCTCTCTCTCTCTCTCTCTCTCTTTCTCGCCCCTCCTTCCCCCGACGACTGAAATCCTTTCGTTCGGACTTCCCTGCTCGGTCGCTTCGCATAATGTATCCACAAGCGGATCTTTTTCCGATCGGTCCTCTAACCGCGTTCTCGGGGAGCGCTTTCGGAGAAAGAAGGAAGGAAGGAAAGAAGAAAGGGCGGCCACGTTCTCCTAGTCGGCTTCGTTGCATTCGAACGAATGCGCGAGATAAGGGTCGATCGAAAGATTGATTTTTACGCGTGCCGATCGAACCTCGAGTTTAATGCGAAAGCTGATGCACGCGCCGATACGACGTATCGCGGAAGGAATGTAGTTACTCTCTCTCTCTCTCTCTCCCTCTCTCTTTCAGTGTGTAGATCCGCGAATAGCAGTATCGCGACTCGAAGAGAGCAGGAAACCGACGAGCAGGAATTTCGTCGATCCTCGCGTACCGATTAATCGCTCTGGTTATCGACTCTCGAAGATCGATCCGTCGTGATTAGCGGGAACCTTGCCGTTAACGTAATTCGGATTAATCGTCTCTCGTATCGCACCTTTCGCTCGATGTTACACTCGGACGATAATTTGTGTCGAGAAGAAATAAGAAAAGTTTCGGAGTAAACAAAAAAAAAAGAAAAAAAAAGAAATCTTACGTTACAAGGTATGTAATTATCAAGGAACGTTGCTGACGTATCGGCATCGTGTTCTCTTGCTCTCCTTGATCGGGTTCGTGTACGTACACGATTCCGATTATATCCCGTTTGCACGATCGCGATCGAGCGATCGATGATCGATCGAAGCTCGGTCAGAGAACGTTTCGCGAAGCCCGTCGATTCGTCCTATCGAACGGACAAACGCGTATCCTCGCGCACGCGATTCGTACGGTTAACCGAGTTCAATGTCGATCTAATAAGATTTCGTAGGAACGATAAAGGAGAGCGCGATACTTTTCCTCGGCGGTTTCACGCTTTGTTGCGCCTCGTTTAACTCGCCACGATAGAGAATGCATAATGCACGACCGTCCTGCGCGGCGATTGTACTTAAACGCGAGCATTATCGTTGATTCCCATTTCGAGCGACATTATATACGTCGGGGATAAAGATTCCGCTGCCAAAGTAAGACCTTTTTTTTTTAATGATCGCACGGAGAACTTCAGGGAAGCGTACGAACGACTCGTTCGGATGCCGCGCGCATACGTATGTATACCTATATACATATACGTACATAGTACTCGCGTATAAAATTTGCCGTCGTTAGTATTCGCGTCGTATCGATTTTATGACACCGATCAAGGATGTAGTAAAGCTGCGGCAACGACGACGAAGGTCGGCTCGTACGTCGCGAAACGGTTATTAAACGAAAGAGGATAGAAATTATCCGAACGTTACATAATTTCCTATCCGCGAGTGTACCGGCGAGTGCATTCGCCGATTCTCCCGAATAGTATCCGAGAAATTAGAGACCGATCCAATGAATTTTCTCGTGCCGCAAACGGAGCGACGCGAGTTACGAGCGAGCTCGAGCGCGGTAACGTCCTATGTTAAGAATCGAATAACGTTATTTAAAAAGGATGCGTTACACGGAGCGGTCCGTTCTATGCTCGGATTATTACTATTACGTTCGCGTACACGGTAGTCCGGAACGAAGTCGAAATTGTCGTCGCTTTGGTAGGAATGCGGCGGAAAGGGCGTCGGTGGTCCCTCTCCACGGGTGGCCCATAACGTTCGCACGTATGCACGCGTGCATTACGATCAGTATGCGCGAGGCGACCAAAGCAGATGGCGACGACAACGACCGTGACGAGTGAGCTCCTCCGTTTCGTCTAGTCTTGTCGCGTGGCCCCGTTTTTCTTCGAGACCCACCGGCTTCTTCCCTTTCACATTTTTTTACATTGGCTACGCGTCGTACCTATAAAAAATGATGTAAATTATTTGACCATTATGTCGCGCAACTGCGATTGAGAAAAAAAATATATATTAAGCCACGTTATATCCTTTATGGCTTTTCCTTTTTTCAAGTGTCTCATATCCCCGTTACTAAATTGACTCATCTGTATGGGATCCAAGTAGACACGAATAAGTCGGGAGAACTAAGGAAACGTCTCTTTCCCGCGCCTTCTCTCGTTCGCGTTCCCAACTTTACCGATGATAAATATGTAATGCCCGCTTCCTGATTCATCGGCGTGCGTGTTTAAGTTCGCGCGAGCGCGAACGCGCTCGTACATCGCTCGAGCGTTTCTCGGAAAGAGACGCCACGTGACAAATAGTTTTGCCGGATGTCATAAAAGTGGATGGTTATTAATGCCAACCCGCATCTCGTATCCTCCAGAACGATGGCTTTTTTTGTTTCTTTTACCTTCTCTCGCGTTACTTAGGAAAGTACGGCATTCCGTAGTACCGTGCATAAGTGGTAATAGTTTATTTTAGATGCGTCGTAAATCCATCGGTTCTGGGTACCGTGGTATTAATAAGACGCTTCCGTGTCGCACCGTATCTAAATAGTATCGATTAACGTCCACCCAAGGCGTCCGGATAATCTTGCATCGTTACGATTACCGATTAGGTGTATTCCGAAAGAGACGCGAGGATAAATTCGCCTGGTAAAATTTACGCCCAAATAATGCGAGTTACGTGTACGATGTCGAAGCGGAAGAGAGACTGGCCGCGCCGTGGCATCGGTTCGAGTCGAGCACGCTCGTAACGTCCCATTAGAATTCTGGTCGTTCGGCAAATTCGCGTCTGAAGTTGACGAGCGTATCGAGGCCCGGTCTCGAGACGGGTCTTTTCTCGGACGAGTTTCTTGAACGAGCGAATAACCGAGGGCCGCGGGTCGTTTCGACGTCCGGCTCATTAAAGGCAGAAGTCCAGCTCGATAGGACTTATCGCTAAGGAAGTCGAGGTAGATTCGCACGCATCCTCGAAAAATCGTCGGTTCCGTCGGTTCTCGGCGTTGGTGGCGCGATAGCAATGGTAACTTCTCGGACGCTCGCTCGTAGTAAGTTTCTGGAGATGACGGGTGCTCGTAAGAGGAGGACGATGGCGTCCGACAAGACGTAATATCGTTCCCATCGTCGGCTCACTCAGCATCCTCCATCCTCCTTCGTTTCCTTCCACTTTCGTCTTTCTCCTTTCTCGGCCTTCTCGTCGCGGCTCGTCCTCTCCGTTCAATCGCCGTTCTCTTCTCTCGCTTTCTCTCCTTCAGCGATCTCATTCAGCTGTCTCCCCGTATATCTTTTGTTTCTCAATACTTTCGGTGAGCAGTTTGTTATTGCTGGATGCGGTCCTGCGGGTGGTGAAAGAAGAGGAACGGAAGAAATCGTCCAAGTACGTACTACCTATACGTTGATGGAAAAACGAAGAAGGAGAAGAAGAAGTAGAAGTAGAAGACGAAGAAAAAAAGGAAAACGAAGAAAGAGAGCAAGGAGGGAGAGAAAAGGAGAAAACGGGTGGACCGATGGAAGAGGGTCATGGTAGCTCCTGCTAGCAGCCTGCTCGAACTAACAAACTCGCTATACCTCGAACGCGAGAGAGAATATGAGGAGGGTGGGGAGGGATAGGGTGAAGGAGAACGGGTGCGGGAGGGAGGGTGGACGAAGAGCTGAGCGGAGTTAAAGGACGGGAGAAAGAGAGAATTCAGGACAAAGTTTCGTCATTGCGAAATGACACGAGTGGTCTTTATAGCGCCAGCAGAGTCTGCGTACGCGAGAGAAAGAGACGCTACTGCTTCTCTCCTTCTCCTTTCTTTCTTTCTCACGTCTTCTCTCTCTCTCTCTCTCTCTCTCTCTCTCTGTCTCCTCTCTTTCTCTGTATTGACAAAAGTGTCGGTCGGTTCTTCCGCCTCTCGTAGTTTCGTCGCGCCATTCTCCGATATTACCGCTCCCGTCGAGGGCCCTGCCAGCCGGCTGGTAGGATGAGGGTGATTGCGACGAAATCATTGCGAGGAATAGAAGAGGTGCCGCAGTTGGGAACTCATAAGACGTAAAACCGCCTTCTTCCTCGTCGTAGTCGTCGTCGTCGTCGTCGTCGTCGCCGCCGTCTTCGAGGAGGTGGAGGAAAACGTTGGTGAAGACGACGACGGGCGGCTGCTGCAAACTCCCCGCACTTCTCGCTCCTTCCCCTTTTCTCTCTAATAGAAGAAAGATGAAAAAAGAAGAAAGAAACCGCGAGGTGCTTCACCGCGGAAAAATATCTTCCCCCTATCCAACCGTCATTCTACCTATCGTTATCGCAAGAATTATGCTCGCCTCGCGAGACGATAGAATTCGATTCGCGAGTACGCGCTGTAGCTCCTATCGTTCACTCAATTACACGATCTTCCAGCGACGATAACGATATCTCTACGCGGCGTACGTCCGAGCGAACGAGGATTAGAAATTATGATTTCCGTTTGATGGCGCATCGGGCCGCGCGAGTAATTTCATCCGGACTGCATTTTCGAGGAACGGACGGACGATAATGATGGGAGGATGACCGAAAGCTTTGGAGAGAAAGAGAGATAAAGCGGGAAAGCGGGGGAGAGAGAGCGAAGCGTGCGCAAAAAGAGCACGAGGCGTCGAATCGCAATCTATCAGAGGAGGGTAGTGACACTTTCGATCGGGCGTCAGCCAACTTCTCTCTCCTGTCACTTTGACGCTCATCTGTTCGCCCTCGCTTCGATCTCGTTCCACCATCGTCCCGATGCCGGCCTGCCATTCTGTAGAGGCCGTACTAGTCAACTCTACGATGATAAAGCAAATAGATAATGTCCGAACTTTAATTAAAACTGGATGGCTGAGTGACATATTTGATTACCCGAGAATTTAATTAATCGCCACGCGGACTCGCGCCGCTGCGACGAGAGAAACGCAAAGATGTGGAGGTGAGCGAGAGAGGGGGAGGGGGTTTGCCGGGGGACGGAGGGGATGGTAGACTCGACCGCTTCGATAAGTCGTGGATCTGTATTGCAAAATTATCTCCATTTTTTACCCGGACATTCCCGTTCTTGGAAGTCGAACGAACTCGCTAACGAGAGGCTAATTAGTCGTGTGAAATTACTTGCATTCACCGTAACGATAAGCGTGCGCGCTCGTGCGACTTCCCGTCGACGCGAAGAAGACTGAAAATGGTATACGATTTCCGCTTCTTCCCCCCGCCCCCCTGCATCCTTCACCACCGCCACGTTCGATCGGCCGAGAAACTACCTGGAGCGCGATCGTCATAATTATTCTTTCTTCTCTTCGTGTTTTGCGATCGCGTACGCGATATCGGGAGGAGTACTAGTACGTTTAAACGACGATAAGTCGTTCGCACCGTATGTACCTACCTACTATTGCGGCAGCGAGAGAAACGGAGAGAGAGAGAGGATCGAGATTGGATAGCGAGGAGAACGGGAATGATTCTTACGCTCGTTCGAACGATTATCTTCAAATGAATTGATCTCTTGGTTATATCTGTTACATATTTATATACATATAATATATTTCTATCGTAAAAATCGTTAAAACTATATCGTAATACCAATCACGATCTATTTCTTTCTCTCTATTTCTCTCTTTATGTATACGTATATGTAACTTTAATCAATGCTGCGATATTCTTCCGATTCAAAGGCTTGGCAAAGCACATAAATAGATAAATATCGTAGATATCCCAGAGAACTTTTCTGCCCAGAGGTAGATAGATAGATAGAGAGACAGAGAGCCAAGTCGCCAGGACGGTATTCCCATTGCCGCGGTTGATTTCGCGAGAGGGAAGAAGAGGATCTCAAGGTCAGGAGGATCGTCCTCGGTAGAAAGGTCACGCGTGCTGCTTCCACCGTGTCCCTAGAGCGTGCAAAAGAGAACGACAGAGAAAGAGAAAGACAGAAATTGTGTGAGTCACGGATATGCATCGCACGCACATGTAAAATAACGAGAGCGATGCAGCGATCGTTATAGGATCGAGGAAGAAGCGAGAGATTCACGCGTTTAATAAATTTCGCGCCGTCATTATTTCACCGAGTATGTTATACTCGGGAGTCGAAAGAATTAAATTACCTTCGCGAATAGACGACTTTGTAAATCTTGTACTTTTTGCCTAAAAATATGTACAATCGCTCTAATACGTATAAAAGCACTTTCCTCTTCGTGTTTCCGCCTGGAGCGATCGTAAGGATATTATTACAGTTCGCTCGTAAAACCACTTACGGCTAAAGAACCACCGTAACGAATTTACAATACGAAATATGCGATCGTTAATATATGTAGTATAATGCAATAATAGAGCGTAGATGTAAAGAAGCGAGAGACAGTTCCGTGCGCGCTTAATTGCACAACGCGCGTTGGTATTGGTGCATACACGTATAGGGGTAGCTTCGAACGCGTCTCAAATTCGCGGGAAGTCGCGTCGCGAGTCGATGAGGGGGAATCGCAACGACCATTCGAATTAACGTGGAAAATTATCCGAAGGGCCTTTTGCTACTCCCGCATTACACGCTTCTCTTCTTTCTTTCCCATTCCTCCGTCCTCCTCTTCCTCCATGTAAGCATGGAACGTCAAAGCGCATCTCGCCGCGGGATCGTTAACCGAAGAACGACGTGGCGGTGATTTACATTAATGATTCGCGTCCGGCAGGACGAGAATAGGGAAAGGGAAAGAGAAAGAGAGGGGGCAGGAGTAAAAAAGGAAGAGAAGGAAGAAGAAGAAGAAGAAGAAGAAAAAGAAGGGAGGACTGCGAAGCATCGTACGTAATATACTTCAGGAAAGAAGAGGAAGAAGAGAAGGGAGAGTGCCATGTGCGCGCGAGCAACCCGGTCGACTAATCACGTGAAATAATTACGTTTTGTTTTGATGGCGGCGGAGGCGGTGTTGGTCAGGGCGGCTGCGGCCGCCGTGGCGGTTGCAGTGGCGGGCCGAGCAGTCTGATGGACATCGGCTCGTCACGCGAACTTGGTGTCGGTGCTCGATGCTTCCGACCTTTCTCCGCGCCCGCGATAGCGAGCCCGTGTACCTCTCTCCGTTCGTGTGTTGAGCGTGAACGCGTCCGAGTGTGGATTCTCGTACGTGCGGGTCGTTCGTACCGCGTGCGCTTGCCATGGGAAAATAAAAAAAGCAAACAAGAGAAAAGAGGAAAGAAAGGAGATAGCGAGGAATATTACGTAGGTATATGTATGTACATGAGCGTAGCGAAGAAGGACGACGGAAGGGTCGGGAAGGGCGAGGGAGGGTCGTCGGAAGGGTCTGAAAAAGGTACTCTCGCTTGGAGTTCTTGCGGCGAGCCACACAAGGAGAAGCCGAGGTGGATCCCCATCAACGCCCGTCACGCTGGCTCAAAATACCGGTGCTCGCAATATTCATGACCGTGGTGGCGTACCACGAAGAGAAGACGGCCGCGCGCGCGAACAAGAAGAAGAACGCGTCGTCCTCTTCGACGCTTTCCTTTTTCCCTCGAGCTCTCGACTATTAGGACAATCGAGTCTTTCCTCGAGACTTTTCATCTCGAGTGCTCGCCCATTAGGCGTGCCGAGAATTCGTTCGAGGGAACGAAAGAAGGTAAGAAGTAAGAAGAAAAGGAGGGGGGGGAGGGGGAGCGGGTCTCGACGATGGATAAGGAAAAGAGACACGGACGGAGACGAAAAGAGAGCGCAAGAAGAGAGCAGGGAAGAATCGCCGTCGTGCTTTCAGCAGCGAGCTTCGCCAAGGCGTGCTGATCGTAAATATCGCGTGGCGCATCAGATATTTCGGAGGGAGCGACCGAGAGTTATGGCGGCCAGTCTGCCAGACGGAGCAGCACGGAGAGTCATAGACAGCGAGAAAGCGGGTGCGCGCGAACGAGAACGAAGAAGGTGGAGGAAGAAGGTAGGAGGTAGAAGATGAAAGAGAAATCGAAGAGAGAGAAAGACGAAAGTGTAGTATGAAGAAGATACACAAGGAGAAGAAGAGGTAGAAGAGAGAGAGAGAGAGAGAGAGAGAGAAGAAGAAAAAGCTCGACTCTATCGTTACGGTGACAGAGACGAAGAACCGAAGAGACGAGAAAGAGAAGAGAGAGGGCGAGAGAGGGACGGAGAAAGAGAGAGAAGGGGGAGTGAGAAAGAGGGAGAAGGACGAGAAGGACTCGGTGGGTCGACGGCAGCTTCGGTATAGCATAACTTCAGGTATATCCACTGCCAGTAAATTATACGCAAAGTGTACGCTCTCCCTCCTCCTCCACGTCCTCCGACTTCCCTCTCTCTCACTCTCGCTCTTCGGCTCGCCGTCCGCCTCATCCGCCACCTCTCCGTTTTCCTCCCTCGACACCCCAGAGGCCGCGCCTGCCTCACGTACATCATTATGATTGATCGCTTCACCTTACTTTGTAATTAAAACTAGTTGCCATTGTGCCCAGCTCCCTCCTTCTCTCTCCCTCCCTCCCTCTCTCTCTATATATATATCTCTCTCTCTTTCTCTCTCTAGCCTCTCGTTCTGCCCCGCGCTCACGGAACGAGCTCGTTCGCCCGCTCCGGCTCGTCCACATTTACATACACAGCGGAGAAGGAGCAACGGTGGCAGCGAAGCTCACCCACCACCAGACCAGCGACAGCAGCAAACCAGCGACGCCGGTCCAACGTCGTCACGAGGAACAGAAGCACGCTCCTGCTGCCATCGCCACCGACTGGCGACCAAAGTCAGCTATCGTCCAGGAGACCACCGACGCCACCACCGCCGCCTCCACGACGACGGCGGCGAGGACGACGACGATGATATCCTCTCGCGACCCGGCCTTCCTGTCACCCGCCCCGCCGCTTCTGCTCTCCACTTCTGCTTCTACTCCTGGCTCCTGTTCTTCCTCCTCCTCCTCCTCTTCCTCCCTCCTCCCCCTCCTATCCTTTCTACCATCTAACCACCCCGCCAACTCGTACTACGTTCCTGCAGATCCTCTCTCTTTTCCTCTTCGCGTCCCGATCCCTCCCCTTTCTTCTCACGAGCTCGTCCTCGCGTCGGGGCCAAGTCACCACCGCCACAATCCGGTGAGCGCACCCCTGTCTTCCCTTCCCGAGGGCCATGCGTCATAGTTATCTATGCTTTTTGCAACGGAGACTGATTTAGAGCCGTCTAAGGACCCCGGGCCCTACGAAAATTAAATAATTGCTAATTTATGGCGCGAATCGAGCGACTCGTTCTCCATCTCCCTCTGTGTCCTTTCTATCCTTCCTACCATCCCTCCCTCCAACTCACCCCTCTTAAATCCTCCAGCTCGTTTCGATCTCGAAAGCTACGTTTCCGTTTTAGCAAGGGACAACCTCTCTCTTTCTCTCGTCTTGCTGGTCAACTTTCGAGCACGTAGCACCGGAAAAATGGAACGTAATGATCTTTCCGAAACATGTGCGTGTAAATACTCGAAGAACGAGACGAAACGAGAACGTAACAAATATAGTGACGCGCGTTAAAGCTATTTTCTCGTATCCCATTCTCTGTCTCTCTATCCGGCTCGAAGTAGGAGAAGAAGAAGAAGAAGAAGGAGAGTATGAAACGGTGGAACAGCAATGCCGTCACGACGAGTTATCTCGCGCTACGACATAAAGCATTAAGAAGAATCCTCGCGTATCGTCAAACGGCGTGGTATTCCCGACGTACGTTGACGTATCTTCGCTGCGTTCGCGCTCCACGGTATGCAAATTAATGGTGACGCGCTTTAATTCGGCAATAAATAGGGGTCACCCTTGTGGCGGCCATTGGGCCATCGCTCACCTTGCTTCTTTTTGTCCTTGCAACATGGGAAAGCTTCGGATTTATTTGACGCGTTTCGACAATATTTATAGGTCCGGTTCGGCCTGACCGTGCACATACGACGTCGACGCGACTTAACGAAACCTCTCTTCCTTCCTTCTGCCAGCCTTCTTTTTCTCTATTCTCTATCCTTCTTTCTCTCGTGGTTCATCTCAATTTTCCTTCTCTCTCTCTCTCTCTTTTTCTATAGCTCTCGTGTTCTCTGGACGCTTTCCTATCCTCTTGTATTCTCTCGCTCTCTCCCTGGCTTGTGCGCGCGAAGGACCACAGCTCTGGAAGTCTGCGGACACGGCTTAAGTGTATCCGTGTCCTGCGGTAACCCAGTTCGATATCCGTGTAGATGCTCTTGCGACGATATTACGACGGCGAACGCTTCTACGTCGAGCCGTCTCGTCTGGGATAATCATTTTGTTTGGATCAAATCAATTAGGATTTTTTCGATCGGTCAAGTAGTTGAAAATAGACCAATTTTTTTGTTTAATTACTCGTCGTTAAAACCTAACGAAGATGAAAACAATTAAAAGTTCGAGATCGAAGTCCCCTCGAAAGTCCTCTTTTCGCGGCAGATAGCCCTGCGAAAGCATCGAATGGATTTCTTACTTTTTTTTCTCGCGCTCGGCCGTAATCACGCACGGTCTTCTCGTTGCAACCTCTTTATTAGAGGCCGATCATGATCGGGCCGTTCGCTAATCTACGACAGAAAAAGAAGGTAAACGATGAAATTTATCGCTAAAAAGAAAGAGGGCCGAAGGATATAAATCTCAAGTATTATAATGGGATCTGTCTATTATTAAAGAATGAGTGATTTAAGGGAGGGGTGGAGCTCGACTAAGCTACGCCGACGAAGTGGGTGGGTAACCAAGGGATCGTGAATTTGATCGGCACTCGGTGGTTCTCTACTCATCTTCCTCGAAAACTTTGGAGCGACCGTGTTCCGAAAAAGACGCGCTTCGCGAGACTGCATTATATTATCATTATCGCTCGTAAACATTCCAATCTGTCAAAGCGTTATGCCGTTGTCGGTCATCGAGTGTATCCGAAAACGCGATGACAATTTAAATATCACCAGGATCTCACCGTAAGTTCGAACCGATCGATTAATCGAAATTCAAGGATTAAAAAATTACTTCTACTTTGTAAGATCGATCGCGACGAAGCGATTAGTCGTGGTTACAAAACGTGCCGCTTATTTCGTATTTATCGCAGGCCAATTACTCTTCATGTAAGTACCAGCTTGACTTCTCTTTCCAGAATGGAAAGCTCTGCGGAAGTTCGATCGTGCCCGGTCTGGAAGGAGGACCGTTCGAAAGCGCCCTAGCCTATAATTCCCGGTTACCCGGGAAGTATCTTATCTGTCTTCGGTAAGGTAGTACCGGAAACTACGTACCCACGCCCGACAGTAATTTTAGAACGACCTAGGCACGTAGAACGCGGCGGCGGCGGCGGCGGCGGTGGCGATCGAAGAATCTCATCGATCGTGAAAATCGATCCACGAGAAAGTCTTTATCCTTTTCCATCACGGTGTCCTATAAATCTTATGATCTTATAAAAGGACAAAGGGAAGCCATCGACGTCTTTGGAAATATTCTTAATGATCGATGGATCAACGAAGGAGTGGCAGATTGTCTTTGTTCGTGAAAGAGCCACGTGTTCTCTGCAGTCCCTCTCTCTCTCTCTCT
>JAIFRP010004413.1:1216700-1227733 GCA_032403825.1 Odynerus spinipes
AAGAAAGTGAAGGAGGAATGGCAGAGGAGATAGAGATAGAGAGAGAGAGAGGAGAGAGGAAAGGAGGGGAGAGTCACATAACTGGCACGCCGAATGTAACGAGGCAGTGGCCTTATCTCTTTGCTATTATCTCCGGCGCGGCTCGTTTCCATCGTCCTGTTACGGGCAGCACCGTTCCCTGGCTCTTCTCCGGTCGGTGCTATACAAAAGTATTATGCGCGATACTGTAGCGGCGGTATCTGCTCGTGGATGGACGGGTGCACAACAATACCCGCTCGGAATAAGTCCCGTCATCCTCACGAGGCGAGAACCGCTCGTGCGTGACCACGATCCTTCTCCAACGGCGAACCGACGACGGTCGCACGACTCGTCCGTCTTTCCGTGTCTTCTCCATCGCGTTCTCTATCGTTCCACGTATCGACCGCTTCGACACCTGTCCATCACGCTTTTAACGACACATTGGTAATCATATAATCGTTTTTATCGGATCTTTTGTCTGTTAAATATATGTATAATTATTACGAAAACCGAATCATCGAATGATCGATTTCTTCCGAAGAAAATATTTTTCGAGACACCACCTTTGAATTATCTCGCGACCAATCATGTTTTTCTAGTCCTTCGCCGTATCCTTGGATCTAGAATCGATCGTGATTCCCGAAGAAAAGAGAACTCATTTGCCCGAGAGAACTCGTGCGACTCGGCACGGATTTATCTCGTCGGTCTTTTCGATTGTTCTCCGAAATGAAACGTATTGATTACCGTCACTCAATGAGCAGCGGGTTTCTTCCTATCTGTGGACGCATCTGCTTCACTTAGTTCCTTTCTTCGCTCGATGACGGCGATGACTCGCCGGCTTCGCGGGGCAAAGAAGAGAGGAAGGATAAAGAGAAAGAATCGGGAGAACGATATCGTCGTGGCGAACGGTTAGATCGCCCTTGATGTCGCCGCGATGACCTGAAAGATCGACGACGAACGATCGTGCGCCGATGATCCTGAATACCTGCGATGACAATGAGCCGTCCGCTCGATTCGATCGCCGTCCGTCCTTCTGCGGTCGAAGCTGGCTATGAAAAATTAACTCCGACGGCGTTTAATAACGCCACGCTGTTACGAACAAATAACTGTTACGTGGGCCGGTTCATTGTCGTCCTTCGATCTAAGACCCTTCCCTATTTATATCCGCGTTTAATATCCCATTCTTCGAACGATTAGAAGAGATACGTATCTTTATCCGTAGCTCATGGTAACGATGCTCGCGACAACGGGATCCAAACTGCACAGGTACAACGGATAACGTGTAATTATTCATTACAAAATCGCTTCGGATGCATCAACCGCGAGAGAACGTTGACGCGCGAATAATGATTTCGATTAGCGCGATTCGACGTTGACCTAAAACGTCCGTCGATTGAAACTTATCAAGGTCAACGCATCGTTGCCAAACACGTTAATCGACGTGCCAATTATCCTGTAATTATCAATTTGAAGACTCGTTCGATTGACGTACGTAGCGCGACGCGAATAAACGTCACGCAGGTATTTCTCGCGTTTCTCTCGATAAATAAAAGGTATTTTGCACCAATTTATCGATAGCATTTTAATCTTTCGTCATCGATCGATTCCTACTCCGTCGTTGCCCGTTTGCTTTTAATTTTTTCCTCGAAAAAAATACTTTCCACGCGCTGCGAGCGTACGGCGAAAGAAAATTTTGTCCGGCTGGCGCGTTAACCTACGAACGCGCGAGAGCATGTACGTAAAGCGTAGATCGACGATCGAAGTAATTGGAAAAATTACGGTCGACTGTGTGACGGAAACGATTCGTAGGTCCATCGCACTGTCCGCCGTGAGGCCAGGCTGAGGGATTGCTTCGACAGAGCGATTACGGCGGTCGACGTGTTCGAATGGAAAAAAGTCGGAGAGAAAGGAAAAAAAAGTCGACCGATACCAAACAACGGGGTCTGCTCTACGCGGAAAAAGAGAGGGAAAGAGAGAGTTGGATAGATAGAGAGACGGAAAAAGAGAGATAGATAGGTAAAGAGAAAGACAGAGAGGGCGAGGATGGGAGGGGGCGGCAAGAGGGGTGCGTTTTTCCGGGGTGAACTAATAGACTCCACTCAGCCGCTGAACTCCGCGTGCACCCACTCTCCCTCTCTCTTTTTCTCCACCTCTTCCTCTTTCGCTCACTTTCCCCCTTTTGCTCGCTCTCCCTTTTCCCTGCTTCCCTCGTGCTCGCGCTCAAATAAAAGTTTGCCGTGACCCAGCGGCACCACGACACCTGTTGAACCGCTGGCCAGAGCTGCTTTTTCGCCCTCGAACGGAAAAAAAATCGGCAATTAGCGTATGAAGCCTGTCCATCAAGTACCGACCGAGATAGATTTACGATGTTGGAAAGAGAGGAAGAGAGAAAGAGAACCAGCAAAAAAAAGACATAGAAGCCGGAAAAGAGACGAAGCTGGAGAGAAGCGTGAGAGCGAAAAGCGTTCGTCGCTTGGATTCGATCGCTCTTTTATGACGACGCGCGTGCTCCCATAAGTCAACAAATATCTGACTCGACTACGAAGTAGACCGCGCGTGTAAATTTCTTTTCCGATACTCCTGTTACCCTCGATTTCGACGAAGCACGGGTGAAATATTGTCTCCGACGATTATACGCGTTGTACGTTAATGTTGAAGATACAAATAAATGTAATTTCGCTGAAACGTCGAGTGGGTGTCGCTTTATTAAAATTTCCCAAGTCCAAAAATCCTACAAAACTTTGTTCGATTTTCACGTAGCTCCGGGTAAACGATTCTCGACGTAATCGGACGTTTTACAAACAAGTACCGACTGTCGCGCGATCCGAGAATCCAAAGTCTCGCGCGTCTTCATAAATCTTCGTTTCGTTTCTCGCTTTCTGAACGTTTGCCAAGATGGTGCGAGCGCCGCTAATTGCGGAACGATTAACGGCTGCGACAGGACGAAGCCTATTTCCTAAGCCACCGATAAAATACCTTTGTTTTGCAACGTTCCACTTGGAACGTCGTCGACTGCGGTACAAAAGTTTACGAAAACCATCCGTGTAGTATGTAGGTACGTACTGTTAGTAGGTAGTACATATGTACACGAAACAACGACACGGCGTGTAGAAATTGACAAAAATCGACAGAGGCGAATCCGACGAATGCGGGCGCCAGCAGGTCAGCCACTCGCCAGACCTTACATAGATCAGCCGCGTTTTAATCTTTGCAATTATAATATATCCTGTTTTACTAGGATATGCGGTATTCATTCGTATCACGTAAAACCAATATGTATATAGGAACGTAGATACTTACATAGATACGTATGCAGGAACATATATGCATATGTACGTTCGTATTCATGAGAGGTGGTTTTAACGCGGAAAATCCATCGGAGCTTTCCGTGATTTGAAGTGACGCGAAGTGTGCAGGTCGCATCGCTTACCGGTTTATTTGCCAAGCGCAGCGCCTAGAAGAGAAGCGGGCACAGACACGGGCCTATCTGCATAAAGGGACGTTCCAGGCTCATTATCCATTCGGTCGGTCGGTATAGAAGGATGCGTGGGTGGGAAACGAGATAGAGGGAGAGAGAGAGAGAGATAGAGAGAGAGAGAGAGAAAGAGAAGAAGGGAGATAGAGGGTGACCGTGCAAGGGAGAAAGAGAAAGAGAGATATAGAGCGAAGGGTGATCGACGGTTGACAGGCTAGCCGAGCGATGGACGCCGGACGACGAGGCAAAGGGTTGACGGATGGCCCTCGGTGGCCGAGCGAGCTTTCCAGCCACCGGTCGAGCCTCGACGCTCTGCAACGATCCGCAGGAAATGCGTCACGAGCCGTGTCAGGTGCACGTCGATCTACCCCAATATACACGCGCGACGCCCCCGCCCATCTCCCCGTATACCTCGCCTCGTTATCTCTTTATTCGTTATATCGGCGTTGTTCGCGCTCGGTCGCGTAATCGTTTCGAAAAAAGGAAAGAGAACGACGTATCTCTCGAACGCATCTTCCTCTCTACCCCCCTCTCTCACTCTCACTCTCTCTCTCTCTCTCTCTCTCTCTCTCTCTCTCTCTGTTTCTCTCTCGTGGTCAACGATAGTTAGTTTTATTCCGAAGGAATGCCTTTTTCGTAGAAACGTCGTCCAGAGAACGAACCCGAAGATCGATCGCTTCCATCGTCGTCCATCCTCCTCGCTCCGGATTTGTTTTTCTCTAGGTATAGCAGCGAGATCTCCGAAAGGACGTAAGAGAAGCAATCGTCGTAGGTTCGCAGTCCCGACGGCGATTCGCCAAGAAGTCGAGGTCGAAATGGAAATTTACGAGGCAGATTCCAGGATAAATGCCGCGCCGAACGGCTTTTAGGGCAATGGGTCGTGCGTTCTTTTCGAGGGAGTCGCGCTCGTGCCCGCATTTTACGATTAACGTAGACTCCTTTCAGTTCCTTCGATACCGCGCTTTGCGTTATCGTGAAAACGTCGAAGGCGAGACTGCTGGCTTCTCAAAGATTTATATATCTATATATATATATACATATATACATAGTATATAGATATATGCTGGCGCTTTCTAAGCAGGCGAACGAACGTCCATGCTCGTTAGTCACGCCCTCGGGTATTTCCCGGATCACGAATTCCGTATACTTCGTAAACGCTCCCGCTAAGGTTTATCGATCGATTTATATATTTGCCGTTTCTCGAAGGAAGGAGCACAAAATCTTTTTTTCCTTTTGCAAATCGAAAAAACGACAACGCAAAATCCACTCGGCATTCCGCTCGAGGAACGTCCTTATAAAGTTTGGTCGGGTAGGTTTCGCGCTAAGAACTCCGGTATTCCGTGTAGATGTTTTACGTGCGTGTGCGAGAAAAAGCCGTCCACCCCTTTAGGAAAGTGTACGCGCCCGTACGACCCTTCGCTTTTCCAGGGAGCTCCGTCTCTACGCGAGAGCACGACACGTTCACGATTCGAGGGGTAAGAGACGAGACGCGAGGGAGAGGAGGAGAAGAGTGAGATAGAGATAGTGAGAGGAGGGAGAAGAGGATGGGAGGCTGCGGGGCGGTATGTTTATTGCTCGAAGCTATCTCTTCGGGCGAGGGTGGCTGCCGCGTCACACGGGGTCATTTTCATAATTCGGCCGTTCGTATTCTCCGCGGTCGCGCCGCCCGAATCGAACAACAGCGCGCGCGCTCTCTGCACGAACCGCGAGGAGAGAACGAAGGAGAGAAGAGAGAGGCCTTTCTTCTCTCTTTTCCTCTGCCTCTCTTTTCTCTCTCTCTCTCTCTCTCTCCCTCCCTCGCGTCACTTTTCCTCCCCTTCTTTAGTCGCTTCCGTGTCGATACGACGGCGTTCTCTTCTTCCTCCTTCTCATCCTTCCCAGTACAGTCTCTTCTCGTACTTTTCCTCGCGTATCGTCGCGAGACAAAGGAGGACGGGACGAAGGAGAACGAAGAGAAAAGGAATAATAAGAAGGAACGGACCTGAGGCCAGCATGGCCGTCAACCGTCGTCCTCTCGCTTGATCTATCGCTCTCCGCACAAGTCGGATCGACGCCGGCCAATCAACCGGCACAATTCCTTCGCGTCGTCCCCGATCACTCTCCCCTTCCTTTCCTCCCTTTCTCGTCCTTCTCCCGGGAACGGCCTCCTCTTCTTTAGGATTCTTACGCGTCTCTGCGGGTCGCTGTATCGGCTCGCGATGGCCCTACCTCGACGAATCGTTTTCCTCGCTTCTCCCGATTGGCGAACGCGGCCGATGGACGACGGTGGACGGCGGACTTTCGCGCAAATTTATGGCGGCTAATACTCGTCGTGCGTGAAAAATTACAAGAGGGACGAAGAGAGTCACGATCACGGTGAATTCGATATCTCACCTTCCGCCGTACACCTGTTTCGCGTAAAGCACTCGAGAAGCGCGGGCACGCGTGCTTCGTGATTAGATAACGCTTACAAATTCTGCGAAAGACCGTGTGTATGTATGTTCGTCGATCGTGAGCGACGATCGTGCTTACAGTAGAGAGAAGAAGATAGTGAAGGAAAGAGAGAGAGAGAAGGATAATGTTTAGGAACGGGTGAAAAGGAGAAAAGAGACTACCGATCCTTTTGGTTTATCGCCAAGACGATAAACCAAGCCGTCACGGTAATTTCGATTTTTATCGCATGAAGAGGAAGAAAGAGAGAGAGCAAGAGAGAAAGGGAAACGTCGAGTGTACGCGTTTCGCCGAGATTATCCCCTTTACCTCGTCCCGTATGACGTACCGGCGGCACTTAGCAGGTGCGACGTGAGATACGACGTTGTCGCAAGTAAGCGAGTCCCCCCTGTTCTTCCCCCCTTTCTTTTGCTCCTTCCTGGAGAATGGACTTTAACCGGCCGTCCTTCGTTCGCGAGGACGACGAGAGTCTCCACGACGACGACGACGACGACGACGACGACGACGACGACGACGACGACGACGACGGTGACGGTTTCGGAGAATGAGCACGAACGTAGCTACGTTTCGCGGGGTGCGCGCGAGCTCTTCTCTCCCTCGAAGGGAAACGCTCCTCGTCGAAAGAGAAAGACAGAAAGATCCCCGATGCTGTATTAACCCTAATGGCTCGCGAGGATATAAAGCACATCCCGCGCATACACTAACTCGTTATTATTGCCGCATAAATAACGCGATAATCCTGCCGTGCCGATGGAACGACGAGGATTCGGGGTGGCAGTACTCCGCGGAAGCTGACGCCTACCCATCCGTCTCTTTCTCTCGCTCTCTCTCTCTCTCTCTTCTCGCTTCGTCTTTTCTCTTCCTCTCGCCATCGCGTCCGTACTTCCTCTCTTCTCTCGTCCGATTCCACCCTCCTTCTACTTCTTCTCCCTTATCGAACATCGTTCTCGCGCACGACGAAGGATCCTACGGGATTAACGTTGGACGTTTCGAAGTTGGACGAAGCCGGGACGAGTCCGAGGAGAGCGTTTATCTTATCTGAAATCATCCGATAAATTCTGAGAGAGTCCGATCGCCTTCGAATTTATTACGCTACATTGTGTAAGGGGAGAGGGGAAAGCTCGTGTTACGCGTTCCGAAGAGAACCCCGCAACGTCGTCGTACGTCTCGGATTTACGTTTTTAACGACCGTCGATAAATCGATCTTTTCCTCCCCCTACTTACCCTCCTCCTTCTGCCCCTCGTCTTATATGGCCAAGTAGAGTGGAAGGAAAAAAAGTCGCGTAACCGTTCGATTATCTTCACGAATCTCCGTTCGCTCGAAAAGCAGCAGAATTCGCGCCCTCTCGCGAGGGCGGCTTTCGCAAGGACGAGGGAGGAGGTCGAAAAGAGAGAGGATGGTAACGTAGAGACAGGTGAGGAGGGGAGACGGAGGGATGCCGGAGGACTTGCCAGAGGCCCAGCCTTAGCTGGCAGGGCGTGCGTCAATAAGCGTCCATCAGCCGTAATGGCAGTGAGCGCCACCTCGGATGCATTTAGATGGCTGTTTAGCCCCGGTTGTCTCGGTGTGGCCTGAAACCTCTCTCACTCTATGTCTCTCTCTCTCTCTCTCCCTCGCTCCCTCTCACTCGCTCGCAAGATCTCTTCCCCTTTCCTACCACCACCACCCCAACGCCAACCCACCTCCTGCTCCCACTTCTCGTTTCTCGACCATACGACGTTGGAAGGCAAGAACCAACGTCGGTGCCTCTCTCGAACTTTTCGTCTTTTCCTGAGAACGATCGCGAAACCAGTCTGCGCCATCGTTAAATTCCTATGCGATTAATTCCTAGGAATCTAAAGTCCTCCTTAATCTCTAATGAATTTTTCATCTCAGCAAGCAATGGTAAAATGACGTATAAGGAGTCATCGGTTCGAAGAATTTCGAAGCAAAAGCAAGAGCCGGAGTTTACATAGTCGCTACTACCACCTTTACGAAAAGAGCGAGAGGGAACGTATTGACCGGCACGATATCGCTGTTTCCGCGGTCTTCCTTTTTTTTCTCTCGTTCGTATATCAAGAGCGCATATCGTCGAATACAATGGAACGTCGAGCGTTACCGCGAGATCGTCTTCGAACATCCCTCCTATCCCTACGGCAAACGTATACTTACGAGCTTACGTATGTATATACATGCATGTATGTACGTATACGCGAAACGTCCAATGGCCGTAAAGTAGATATCGCGAATCGGCGAGAAAACGTAGCGAAAGCGACGATTCGCTTTCGCGATCGCCGTGTGTTTCTACGTGTTTGCGACGCTCGATTCTTCCCTCTCCTTCTCTCCCTCTTTTTCTCTTTCTCTCTCATTGTGTGTATGCGTATGCGTTTTCGTCCACGCAGTGTATGCAAAAAAGCTCGTCGGGGCTCGAGGATCGCCGCAGAGAGCTCGAGCACGAGGATTAAGGACATTATTAACGGGCGTACCCGGGGACCGACATACTTACGTCCGCCCGGAATGCCCCGCGATAAATACGACGGCGGTAGTGCAGACTGGACGAAAGAGGAAGCGAGAGAGAGAAACAGAGAGAGAGAGAGAGAGAGAGAGAGCAAGAGAAAGGGAGGTTGAGGGTTGAGGGAAGGGCGGGAGAGACGGTTTAAATAAAATCAGCATTTTATGTTACGAGGACCCCGTTCTTCGATCGAGGGCGGTGCGCACACCGGTGCACTCACCGACCAGGACAAATGTTCGTCCTTCGAATCGTCCTGTCTGGATGAACTAACCACACGATGCTAATGATCTTTGGACATAATCTGTTCGAAGAGCATAATATACACTTTATACCACGACCTAGAGTTCTTTTTAACTCTTTACCAATTTATCAGAACGAATTAATCCTTGAACGAGGATTTCTGAAACACAATAATTTGAAGAATTTTCGAAGATGCTGAATGATTGAAATGGCCGAGAGTCGGTGGAAAGTTCGTAACGAGCGAACCCGTCAGAAATCCATAAGAATTCATTATGTTCCGAGTGTATTGGTCTCGAGCGGACGAAAACACAATTATAAATCAAGTCCATCGGCGGTTCGATAGCAAGATGAGAAAGGTTGCAGAGAGAGAGAGAGAATAAAGGTTGAAGCGATGAGAAGAATAAGAATAAGAATAAGAAGAAGCAGAGACGTCCTTCCTTCTTCTTCCTTTTTCTTCTCTCGTCCCTCCCCTTTCGATGAAGGAAAGAGAAAGAGAACGAGAGAGAGGGGGAGAGAGAAGAGGCAACGAAGATAAGGTCCAGGCTAATGAATGCTGACGTGTTGCACCGATCCAGCGCCGTGCAGTCACCAAAAAGAAGTTCCTCCGACTCGGGCGACGCGTCCGTGTACGTTCGCTGTGCGTAGACTCGTGCGTGTTGGTGCGTTCGCGCGCGTCTGTATATTCCGAGGAGTTCGGTCGGTGTAACTCGAGGTAAATGTGGGTCGTAATGTATGTCGCTGACGGGGCCGCCCTGCTCGACGCCCTCGTCGACACTAAACAACCTGATGGACCGCGATATCCTGCCACCGGCGCGTCATCAGGACGGATCTACTCTCGGACTCTCGGACTAGCCTAATGGACGAAAATTGCCCTCCTAGGAACCTGTCCTTGCCTTGATAAATTTAGCGCGGATCGTTCTCGATGGCTTCGCCTTCCATTCTAACGCCGTTTCCACTCGTCTCGTGTATGCACCAGGTATGTATGCACGTATATGTGTGTGTGTATGAGAGAGAGAGAGAGAAAGAGAGAAAGAGAGAGAAAGGGTATCCAAGGCGTCCACCAAGAAATCGTGTCGATCGTTTCTCGCTAATTTGCCCGCTTCTTGCTCCCGAAGGCAGGCCAAAGCAACGATCCAATGGGTATAACGAACGACTCGGTACTTAAGGCTAACCTATAGTCGATTCTCCATTGCGATTGGGACGATTCCAGGTACGAGGTGTATTTTATCGCGACGAACGTAAGCACTTTCTTTTGTCGGATGCGGAGTATATTGATGCACAGTCTCGTTTAATGCATCGATAACGCGCCATCATCCGGACTCTCGGGAATTTCTTATTCCATTCGGACATCGCGAGACGAGCGCTACAATTTTCATTGTCCTCCCTCGCTGCGATATCGATAGCTTGAAAATATGTATATCGAGGCGCTCGTAGTAGACCACAACGTAGGAACGAAATATTAGACAAGAGAGAAGAGGTCCGCGACCGGGAAGGTATTGCACGGGCAATGCTGCGCCGGGGCCTGGATACAACAACAACAAAGTTGCGGCTGTGCCGATGATTTAGTCCCGGCCTTAATGGAGCTATAAATACTAGCTTTTCGATAGCGGAGAATGAGGAGGATAGCAGCCTCTCCTCGTTGCACGAAACTCAGCTTCGGAGGGATCGTGCCTCTGGATTTTGCGTCGTGGTTACTTCCCAGACATTTAAATCCATCATCGATGTCCTCCCGGCCGGTGGGAGATCGATAGTCGTAATACGTCTTCGTTTTTCTAATTAACCGATCGCCGTTTCACGGAAAACTCTACGTCGAATCTTTCAGGACGATCGAATCGTATAAAAAGGAACGTATTTATCGTTCGAAGGACATCGCGCGTTCCGGTAAGAAAATGTATCGCGAAGTACGCGGGACGAAGTCGATGTTCGGGAAGTCGAGGGAAGATTCTTCATCGGGCAAAACATTTTCTAGTTATCTTAAAGCTCGTAAATATCGCTCATAGAATATTGCCGGGTCATAGATCTCTCGCGCGCATCTTCCTCGCTCTACCGGCGATGGCATTCGTGCCTTTATCGAATAAACGAGCTGCATAATCACCGGGGCCCGTTCTACCCCCCGATCGCCATCCTCGTCGATCTCGCCTTCGCCGTTCGTTTCCTTTCGCCTTTTTCGCGATGCCCCCGCGAAAACGTATTTTATCGTCTCGCGCGCGCGCACCTCGGAAATAAACATTTCGACTCGCTAATTATCGAATACCCTCGTTCCGTGCGTTATCTACGGCATAATCGATGCTACATAATATCCAATTATCGATCCGTCGAATTGAGAATCTCGCGCGACGTAGAACGAGAGCGAACAAGGAGGCGATGAGGGGGGGGGG
>JAIFRP010004413.1:1246931-1259935 GCA_032403825.1 Odynerus spinipes
AGAGAGAGAGAGAGAGAGAGAGGGTGACGATGAGAAAGAAGGGGAAGGTGAACACTATTTTTGTGCACTCAAAACCCGTCTTTTCCCCTTCGTTCTTCCCCCCTTTTATGCCGTCTCTTTCCTTCCTTCCCTCGTGTAAGGAGCGAGAAATCGTAGCCCTCCGACAGGTGACAGCCCGAAATACGACAGTTCGATGTGGTCAGTTGTCTCTCGGTCGTGTCGTCTTACGAAATAAAACGCTCTTCTCCCTCCTGCCGTCTCCGTTTCCCTTCGTCGTATGAGAGAGAAAGATAGAGAGAGGAGAGGAAGGGTAGAGAGAACATCGTTCGAAGCTACACAACTCCGGCACGACTTCTTCCGTCTTCGTGTCAGTCTGCCTCCCCCCCTCTCTTTCTCTCATTCTTTCTTCCTCTTCTTTTCTCGCAGCACGTCCACGCGTCCCGCTTCTCTCCCTCCTTTCTTCCAGATTTCTTCCGTCTCTTCTTCGCTCTCCTCGGTATATTTACCGCCTCGTGTCACCGAGTGGATCTTGTTTGTATTACACCGCTACTCTCCGGGTCCGGATCCTCTCTCTCCCTCTTTTTCTCTCCAACACTCGCCCTCTCCGAAACTGTCTCGGCAGCACGATTTATGTTTCCTCCTCCGAGCCAGCGAGCGGATTGATCCCTTTTTGTTGTCTTCGTCGTCGTCGACGACGTACGCCTCCAGACTCGTACGTGTGCGGCACTCGCGTGTCAGCCTCACGCGGGACGCACCTCGCGCCAAGAAACACGAGGAGACCCCACCCCGTCGAAAGAAACAGTTCCTCCACTTCTTCTTTCTCCACTCGAACCTACTCTACGACTCTTCTTTCTTCTTCTCTTATTCCATCGAGCCAGTTTCGATACCTGGATCGACGCTGTCGCCATGCGACAAATTTGAGATGCACGCTTCGAAGGTACCTCCACGCGCGTTCCCACCGCCACCTTCGCTGCGAGCTGATTTATGCCCGGGAGATATTCCTTCGCGATCGAATATAGTTGCACCGAGAAGATAAGAATAGAGACGTTCGTGGTAACTAGCTGGCTACGGAGCCGATGAAAATACGATTGCAGTCGCCAATGCGTTAGTTTATCTTTTATGCACCTAAATCGCATAAGGTGGATCGAATAAAACATTTTCATCCCGTACGCGCGAGCTCGTTCTCCTATCCGGTATTTCGTCGTACGTAACGTTAGGTACAAAAGGTCGTACGCACGGGTACGATCCTTCTCTTCGGAGTCATCTTTTTCCTGAAGGAGCGATCGATGTATAATTCACGAAAGCGTACTTTATCGTTGAATACGTTCGACCAGGCTCGACGGCGAAAGCGGTTAATTTACGTCAGAGTGCCGTCGGGGAAATTATATGATACGAATTCCTGGGGGAAAAACCAATCTCGCGAGGCAACGGCGGACGAGTGATTTAAGCCTCGTCTTAGCCCGACTATTCCTCCGTTCTTCTCTCTCTCTCTCTCTCTCTTTCTCTCTTTCTCTCTTTCTCTCTTTTCCCCGAAATACCAGGCACGCACACGTCTTACCGGAGCGCGGCATGGAACGCCGCGTACGGCTCGAGAAACGCCCTAATTTATGTTTCCTTTCGACTCATATCGATCTCCCCTACTCGCTCACCGCTCGTCCTTGATTCGTCAGAACGAAACAACGTTTTCACGACACGAAAGGCACTCGATCCCAGCAAAGGAAAAATTACGACTTCCCGCATCCCTCAACTCGTCTCTCGACCGCGAGCGTAGAACAATTTTATCGATCGTGGTAAAACGCGCGTTTTCTCGATGACTCAAAGTTGACTCGATGCCCCGGTAACTGATCGTCGAGTCTGCGAGGATTTTATTATGTGAAAGCAATCTTGAATTCGAGTCTTGCGAGAGACTTCGCGAAAATCGGTGGGAGGGAGACGAGAACGGAATCGCATGGCGATCCGGATGACCACGACGGCGAGTTCTATCGTTTTCAATTTGAGTCACGCGAGAAAAAGAGTAAGAGAGAGGGGGCGGGGGAGCGTTGATGCGCTTGCTTTTCACAAAAGCGTTTTAATGCCACCTCGATTTTCTTTCTCTCTCATTCCCCTCTCTCTAACAGTACGAGAACGAAAAGAAGGATAAACAAAGAGACGAAGAAAGAAGCAAAGAGAGAGAGAGAGAGAGAGAGAGAGAGAGAGAGAGAAACAGGACCATTGGGAAGAACGGTGGGAAGGAGAGCGAAAAGCGCATTTGTAAATGCGGCACGTTCGGCTTTTAAACCTATCTGCATGACACGCAGGCAGGCCTGCACTTTCGAGTTACGATCTCGCGCACGGGGTTTCGATAAATGCTAAACGCGAACACGTGAGCTTTCTCGTCGGGGCACACTTTATTGCCCAGCGTCGAGCGAAGCGACTCCCCCTTTGCAAACAACCACCACCACTACCAGCACCACCAATACCACCATCGTCATCGACATCGGGATCGTCGACACCACCACTACGACCACCACCGTAGTTGTCCTACTCCTCCTCGTCATCGGCACATCGTCCTGGCGAAGCCAGATCGGACGCTCACGTACTTACACACGTGCGCGTATGCATATCCTTGTTTGGGTGTATGTTCTTATGCGAAACACCGATACGAAGCTATACCCTTCCTCTTCTACCTCTTTTCTCTCTTTCTTTCTCTTTACTTCGTGCGAACCCGCACGATAGCGAAGAGGGAGGCGAAGGAGTCGTGGAATTTTTCAAGCTGACTGACGAGGCGAGATCCTCGTTACTCGAGTGCCATTGTAACGTCCGGAGCGCACATACGTGCACCCACGTCCACTTCGTACACGCGTCTACCGGCCCTACCGATATCGCTTGCGGTTACACCTGTGCTTTCAAGCCGTATTCAAGAGGGAAGAAATATATGTGAGAGACTTTCGATACATTGTACGTTTCTTTTTTTCCCCCCTTCTTTAAAGCCTGACCACTCGAAATTTTTCTCCGACGATAAATTTTTACGTACGCCGATCTTTTTCTATCTTTGTATTTACCTAATATGAGTATCCAAAGATCCTTGGTCCATTTACCAGAACTAACGATGTCGTTCGACCTACGAAGAGTAACGACTCGAGTTCTCTTTTTATCGATCATTAAGAAGTATTTATATAGGAGCGCACAGCTGGACGATAAATAAAGCGCTTGCCGATCGGCAGCGATACTTCTCTCGGCGAGCCGTACGTCGTACATCTCGTCCCGAGGCCAACCACTCCGCTTCCGTCTCTTTGTCGTACTTCGACAATGACAGACTTAGCGTTGTGGGGTGTCGTAAACGTCACGAGGCGCCGCGAGACGAGTCGAGTTCGACGGAACAACGAAAATATGCGACGAGGAAAGAGAACGAAGTGGTAGGGGGAAGGAAACGAGACAGAGCGACTCGAAGACGGACGATAATTCTGGAAAGTCTCTGAAGTAACTGGCGAATATCCGCCGACGGGTCGCCTCTTTAAATCAATCGGTGAACGCTAACTCGTCGCTCGCGAAATTTCGTGCATCGCCCAGCGATTAATTTCGACTTTGATACGAACTTTCTACGAAGGATGGACATTAACACGATTTCAGAGGAGCAGCAGCGTCCGTCCCTTTGACGCGCTTCGCTTTTCGTCGCCCCGTATTCTCGACTTCCACGTCGTCCCCTCACCGATGTTACTTTGATCGACTTTATAGCACTCGCCGGTATAAATTCTTCACCGTCGACGGCACCCGCTATATTCGTCCGGAAAATAAATTACCCGCGTTCTCGAGCCGAAATCTTTCTCTCTAGCGGAACTTTATCTTCTGGACTACGTAAGTATGAGAAGTTAATGTCCTAATGTCGCTTGGCAGGTTAGGGCAATGCGGACGGTATAATTGCAGGGTTTCGAATAACGCTTGCTTGATTTAGTCGCGAAGTAATTTTTTCAATAAGAGGCTATTTAATATAAACGATGTTCGGTATCGACGATGAATTCGTCGATTCTTCCCTCGCGATTATTTTATCCATTCCGGATTTAGCCCATTCCCCATCTTCCATCGGTTCTGTAGAAAAAAAGGAGAGAGAGAGAGAGAGAGAGAGAGAGAGAGAGAGAAGAAAAAGAAAGAGCCGACGTATATTTACGACTTATGGAGACGTTTAAAAAGACTTGGAGTGGCTCGCGTAAGTGGGAAGTCCGGTCTCGATCGAGAGAGGATGCATCGACCGTTCTCGAACGATATGCAAAGCCGTATTGTTCGTCGAGTCGGTGCTAGACGAAGAAGACGAAGAAGAAGAAGGAGGAGAAGAAGGGAGCCGACTTTCTCGAAGAGAAGCAACGCCGGCAGCAGCGGCAGAAGCAGCACCACATCGGTTTGGTTTGTCGTGGCGGGACCAATGACCTTGGATACCGGTACCCACGGCAAAGAGCTATTGTAAAGAGACCCGGAGCTTTATTATAGTACACGTTATTCCGTTTGCGAGGCATTCCCGGCTGACGTGCACGACCCAATGGCGATCCAATTTATGATAATGAATCCCTGAATTTATAGTCGTCTTATAATAGAGAGATACGCGATGGTGCGCGGTGTTGCCCGGTATAAATTTAGAATTTGCCTCCGCGTGCCTGCGGTCCATCCGTCCGTCGGTACGTCCATTAAGTCTCTTCCTCTCCTTCGACGGATGGGTGCATCGCCTTCGCTGACGTCACCCTCCAGTCATTCGACAAATTTGCGTCGTGCTCGTCGTGAGCCGATCAAGGTCGAGTCCGAACCGGACTCTCCTCGCTACTACCTCGATTTTATTCTAATTAACTCTATCGTTGCCTCTCCCGATACCGTATAAATCGAATCGACTTCCTCTTTTCAAATATTATCATCGTTGGATCGAGATTCCTCTTTTTTTTTGCGAATGTGATGGAAGAAAGGAAAGAAAGAAGAAGAAGAAAAAGAAGAGAGACGAGCAAAGAAAAAGAGAGAGGACGAAAGCAGTAGCCGTAAAAAGCTGTCGTGCCGGTCGCGTTCCTTCGGGTCGTTCGCGCAGGGCCATCGATATTTAGAGGACGCTACGGCGGCCTCTTTATCCGATAGCAGTAAAATCGTATTCCAAACCGACCGTAAAGCCGGAGGACATCGTCGAGTCGGAGAATGCGGGGGCGGTGAACGCGAAACGTGGGAAGGGTGGACACGACGGTCGCTCGGTTTGCAAGACACGTCGCAGGGTTGACCCGAGCTTCCCTCTTCTCCTCCCGGTACCAACCCCCTCCCACCTCTCCCGAAACAACCCTCCACGTTGTCGGATCTCTCCGTTTCTCTCTTCCACTCTTGCGGCGACCCCTCAGGGCTACCCGTTACTTTAGCATCAACAACAATCTCCAGTGGCGAATGCCGTTATTCCGTTAGTGTCTTAGTGGCAGCGGAACCGGGGCCACCAATACACCACCAGACGGGGTGGTGGGCAAACGGGGGTTGTCGTTGCCGTTGCTGCGCCAGCTTCGAACGTTCTCTCCCGTCCTTCGTCTCGGCGTTTCCGTCTCCATCTCGCTTTCTCTCTCAGCTTTCTATCTCGCTCGCTCGCTCGTTCGATCGTACTACACACGTACACGTACGGAGGCACGTATTCGGACACACGATCACCAACACGAGTGGATCGCATCTAGCCGTCTCTCTCGTCCACGGTCCACTCTCCGGCCAGTAATTAAACAGCCACGAGGCGGGCAAATTGAATCAGTCGAAGAGACAAGGGAGCGTCGACGCAGAGGTGACGGCCAACTAGCCGCAACTATGGTGTCCATAGTGAAGGGACCATCGTACGCTTTCGCGTAGGTGCGAGAGGAGGGCGCAGAGCGCGCGAGCACTGTTCCGGGAGGGTAGTTACGGAGGTATAGGAGGGTTCTTGCCGGAGGGTGGACGGATATATCCCTGAACTCCAGCGGCCACCCACCGACAGCCTAGGGAGTCCTCCTCGCTATAGACCACCGCCCATCGCGTCCTTCTACATCGTCCTCCACCTCGTCCTCCTTCTCCTCGTCGTTGCATTAACTCCCCGTCCCCTCTAAGTGCTAAGTTTACCCCAAGATTGCATAATGCCTCGGTCGCGCGTATACACGGCTGTCGTCCTCGTTCTACGCTCGACGCGACCACGCTCGTCCGTGCGTGTGCGCGTAAACACGAAGGATCTTCCTGCTCCTCTTCGTCGAGTTACCACCGACACCGACTTCCTCGTCCTCGTGCGAGGACGCTCCGGCGAATCTAACGCGTTGCCTCCACTTCCCGGACAGTTACGTCCCAAAATGATGGATCGTTATCGATAGCCATTCTCGGCCCCCGCGAGGAACGCCGTCTTTCTACCGACGAATCACGAAATTTCAGAGACCTTCCTTCGGCGTTCTAACTCGCCACGGTTTTCCAGGGACGCGATTCGACGATGTGTCTACTACTACTTACGTATGCGTATACTCTACCCACGCAATCGTGAAAAATTACACCCTCCTTCGTAATAACGTTATAATCCGAAAGAACGACAAGGCAAAGTCGAACGGAAAGGAGATGGAACTAGGCTGAAACATTAATCCAAGTTAATTCTTAAACGATCCTTCCCGTTGAGCGTACTCGCTAGGGCGATTACCTATCCGTGACTGTACGAGGGTATTAGAGGGGAGTGGAAAGAATCTAAATTTCAGGCGTTCCACGATGAAATTCTCCGCGATAGCACCCTCCCCCATTTCACCCTGCCGTTTCTCTCTCCCCCTGAATTCATCGAAGGCACCCTTCGTTACGAGCGCGGCGGCCTAATGAAAATATAACACTTTCTATGCCGCGGAGTTCGTCTGGCAGCCTTCTGGCGCATCAACCTGACACATAAACTCTTATTATGCTATACGTTACCGGGCGGGGGCGCTAATGGAGCCACAAGTCAGGCAGGGTATCGCGGGTGAGCACCTCGTGCCGGTGTGTGTATTCCCGTCTACTTATTTTATATTTTAACGTCGTAAAGAAGGAACTACTTACCGGACGAAAGAGATATTTAATAATAAATTCACTCGAGCTTGGCTATCAGGATAGGAGCCGGGGGTCTTTACGATGGCATTCCGACTGACCTTGACGCTTGTCTCTCCGCTCGATCGTGAAAATATTAGAAGAATGTAGGGAGGAGGCGAAGGGGGAGGATTTGATTATTGGTCACAGCCGAGAACGAGTATCGTGGGCGATTCATATTAACGGTCTAAATCCGTTGCCACATGGGTCCGCAAATTCTCTACGGTATCGTGATAGAGAATCGTTAGAATCGTTAGAAACTGCAGAAGTGCCTTTATAATTAGGGATCATCGGGCGATTATTAAAAGGTTCGACCGAGCGAACGAACGTACCTTGGTCGTTCCATCGGGAATCGATGCCTCGTAAATTTATAAATTCTTTTTATCCGTCGAAACGTCGAACGACGACGAGCGTCATAAATCTTTCCCCGAGCGTTGGCCGATCGTTACGTTGATAATCGACGATGTTAAGCACCTCGGCGCGGATACATGGATACAAAGAGAGGGTAGGAGGAGATCTTTAACGTTCGTCCATCGATCGTCTTTCCGTACAAATCCGCCGTTCGGAACGCGTTGCGCGCTGAGTTACAAGCGCGAAGTAAGATTCTCGCGTGTAGGAAAAGACGACGACGCTCGAGTCGAGTGCCGTTCCGATCTTTCTCGGACGAGACTCGTCGAGAGATCGATAATCGTTGGCGAAAACGTATCCATAAATTCCGCGTACGCGGTTCGTGTACGCCTGTATGAAAATTACAAAGCTATTAATTACGACCGCGATAAATTAAGCAGCCGTGGGGCCATTATAGAGCGCGAGCCCCGGTGAATTGTTGGTAAACTTGGTCCAAGTACGCAACACGGGCGTTGCCGGGTGCTCTCTCGGTCCAACGTGGCTCACCAGGCACATATAATAATGGTTGGTTAGAATGCTAATATATGTCCGGGTTGGGGGTGGCACCGGGGGACCTTGCATCATCGGAGGACCCAACTGGGCACTCGCCCCGTTCCTGGCCGGACACACCGTATAATCTACACCCCGAGACGTTATTACTCCCCGAGACACTAAAACCCCACCGAGCGGAGCGTTGGCCGGCCAAGGCTGTACCACGCGCGCCACTCGAGAAAGCTCGAAGCTGCTGTTCTCCGTTCCTTCCGAAAGCACCTTGCGAAGCCAACCTTGCATCCGCTTCCCGATGCGCTACCGAACTCCCCGGAGGCTAATTGCCCGAGAGGAGAATCCGTGAACACCGGTAGATACTTCACGACGGGCCTCTATCGCTTATCCCCTCGAAACTCTGGGGAATTTATAGGGGTCGGAAAGGACGATCATTGGACGTAAGTCCGGACTTATGTACGCTTAAGCGTATCGAGATCTTCAAACTCGAGGTAATCTTCCATCCATCGCGGTGGCCGACGCAAAAGAAATCTGAAACATCCCTTTCGTCTCTTTAACTCCCCTCCTCGTTCTATCTCGTGCAGTTCGATCGGGTAAAGGTCAAAACTCGCTCGGTCGGTAGTCGAGAAGAGACGCTGCTGGACACTGGACAGACATTTGGAACTGGCACGAGGGTTGGCCGGTAGATATTGCAGAAGGGGAAAGAGAGGTTTTGGGTGGGCAAGACGCGGGAGGAGGAATGACGGGTCTTGGGCAAGAAGGAGATTTCCTTGCTGTCCCGTCCACATGCTCGATTCAGTTCACCGTCGAGTGGCCGAGGTAAGGCGGTGTTGGTGACGGTGCTGGTCGAAAGTGCAGACACAATGCTCACCCTGCCGGGGGCCACGTCAGCTCGGCCGTACCGAGTAGAACCTGCCTTTGTACCCAGGGATGTTCCAAGAAGGACTCGCAAACAACCGTCATCTCTCGGACGTTTCTACTCTAGACGTAGGTACGTTCCTTCTACATACATATATGCATTAACGTATACACAGGCTCGCACGCGAGAGAGAATCGAGGACGACTCGCCGTGGCTGACCATTGGAATCCGAAACTCTACGTTTTATTGCGCGTTTCTATGCTCGACGCGAGAGTGAGTGAGTGAAAGAGAGAGAGAGAGAGAGAGAGAGAGAGGGTGAGAAGCTAGTGTTTCTTCCCTTTAACGGATGCCACGATGGAAGAACGAGGATTAACGGACAAACGTCTTGGACTCGTTTGGTGTCTTCCCTTCAGGACTCTCGGTTGGAAGGTTCGGTGAATTTGTCGAGTGTCGGGAGAGACGGTAAGCCGAAATACATGTTGCGTGCACGCTCGAGACGGTACCAGGCATACCGGCTTTACACGGGGGACGACAGGACGCATAATATAACGGACGTGCATAAATCCACGTGCCAGTCAACAATGTGCATAAATACTGGCCCCTTGTAACCGTGGTCTCTGCGGGTGGGTGGCCGGGCGGGTAGTACCAGGGGTGGTCGCCGCACAACCGAGGGGATGAGAAGGGTTGAGGTCGAGGCGGCGGACTCGCGCAACAACTATGCGGACTCCCAGTTCCTCGCTTTCAAGAGACAACCGGTGGTTATGCTCGTCAGAGAAAACGACCGGGGGAAGGAGTAAGAAAGAGGGCGGTATCTCGACGAGAGAAACGACGAGATCGCTAGTCGATGAAATTTCGAGGAAACTCGATCGAGCGCGTCTTCCCTCTTCTCGAGGGAACGCGTATAAAGTTCGATACTTGGAGAATATGCGGTTGCCCGAGACTCCTTTCGAAGTAATAACGACGCTGCTTTCCGCTACTTTCCAAGAAGGCAATAAAGGGAGGACAACGGGTCTTTAGCCGAGTACGCCGGCGGGGACATGCGTTTACGTGTTTGGTTGGTAGAAGGTGGGGTAAGAGTTTCAAGAAACTCGCCTTCTTTTGGAAGATATCGTTGCGTTCGCAAATACATATATACGTTTCAATCTTCGCTGTAATCCCGCTATTAGAAAAGTTTTTCTTACCTTTACATCACGATGCTTACTTCGCCAGCTCAAGCGCGCGCGGGCGCCCGTCCTTCGTTTATTTGTTTGGTTTCTCTATCCCTTCGAAGAAACTCCACCAACCCTCTTCGTCCTTCTCCAGAAATCCGGATTTTTCTTTCTTGAGGCGAGTCACCCACCTCGTGATTACTGGTCAAAAATCAGAAAGTACGGTCAACGTCGATACGTAACTCCGTTTTCGTATCCGATGTTTCCGTGGCCGGCCATCGCTATCTTCCCCAGCAGAGCCAGGAGCTAAAGGACACCAGGGACCAGGACACCGGTTTCGCAATCTTATCCGACCAGCGGCGTCCTCTCACCCCCGGCATTCAACCACCTATACCAGATATGGTGCGACTTTGGTCTTTCCTCTCTCTCTCTCTCTCTCTGCCCCTCCTTTCTCCTCCCTCTCCGTTGTACAGACACACTCATACTTTCTCACTTCAACTCCTTCCATCGAGTCTGTACCTCTTCTACAGACTCGTTCTACCTCTTCACCATCGTGGGTAGGACGAGTGTCCTGGCAAGCTCCTCGAGGATGCCGTCCTCGTAAATACTTGAGCCAATAGCCAAGGATATCGGCTAATATTCTAAGAGACATCGTATCGTCGCTGGCTCCACTGCGAAGGTGAATCCTCCTCGTCTTTGCCTCTCCATCTCCTAGCTAGCTTCTTCGAGCGCTCTCCCTACCACCGACGAAGACGACGACGACGGCAACGACAACGACGACGACTGTACAATATTTATATTATCCCAACAGGACACTCTCGGGTAACACGGACATGATTGCAATCCCGTTCATATATCTTTGGCTATACGGCCATGCGCGAGTCTACGCCACGCTGGGGACGTATCAAAAGCGGCGGCCACCTTGCACCACCAGCAGCATCGGACGATGCCATCATAATATTTTCAGATAAAAGATAAACCTATGATTTCGTCTCTCTCGCAACGCCACCCACCCTCTATTTCTCGCTATAGTCAGCCGTGAAATCCACCGCTCGCGATATATACTTTTGTCCCTCGTCCAATCGATGATACGCCGTCGGTGAATTATAGAAAACCCGTTAGACTGATGAAATAAAAAAAAAGGAGAAAAATTCTTTACTTTACCATGAAACATTGAATGCGAAGGATGAGAATCGGTAAGTAGATACGGACAAGCACTTTCCAACGGGGAAGATGCCGGCACCACGACGACGACGACGACGACGACGAAGAATACCTTCGCGCTAGTCGAGGATCACGAAGAAAGGGGTGAGGACGCAGAAGAGGGGTGGTAAATGAGGCGGAGCCAATCGTTTCATTGCATCAATAGTCGTAGCGGAGTTATACCAACTTTCTTGATAAATCCCGCTTACTTTGCGCCATAACATAACTTTACAGAATCGGAACCACGGCCATGGAAGAATTGCGATTTGTAACTTTAGATGAGGTCCCCCGCTACCGCTCGTTCGCTTTTCCCTCCTCCACCTCCTCCTCCTCCTCCGCCGAGGTACTCTTCCTTCCCGACCTCTTTAACTGTATTACCCCGACGGTTCGTATCCGCGTGTTATCCTGGTACAGGAATTTTCCTACGACCTCTCCTTCCGCCGGATTTCGAGAGAAAGTCCTCTCTTTCCGGGGCTCCTTTTCCCGGTTACGATCGTCTTAACTCTCTTCGATCTCTTTTCCTATCTAACTGGTTCCTAGTCTCCGCCGTGCTTCGGACAAATGCTGTGAAAATAAACAGAAAAAAAGGGAAGGAGAGAAAAAGAGAGAGGGAGATGGGCGGGGACGTAAATTCCAGAGGAGGAAAGAAACCCGATCGTCCCCTGCCTTTCTTCCTTCACCTCCACCCTTTCCCCAGCTCCGCTCTGACGATCGCGCACGCATTTGCATACAATGCACCTTGAATCGATACCGAATCTTACGAATATTTCGTGCGTAGCGCTCCAGGTATACCGGAGCGCGCGTATTAGCGTGGCGCGAGCGGTAACTTATCGCTTGGGATCGAAGCGTACGGTATCAGAGCTATAGGAAAGCTATACGTTCCACGAATTTCAAAGTTCGACGATACTTTCATACAATTATCTATCTCGAGTTTCTTTTCGCGACAGGATACGTCGTCGTCAAAGAGGGACGGAAGAAACGGACGTTTTTCCCGTGGTTCGCGATAGGAGAGATAAATGCGAAGAAGGCGGAGGTACGAAGGACACGTACGCGAGCTATGGAAGCGCGTTAGATCGTTTCTGGAATTCTGACCATCCATTTGAAGATTTTCAGTCGGTGACGTTCGCCACCGCGAAGAGGGCTTTCGGCAAATTGGCATTCTTCTTTCGAGCAGGCAGACGGTGGATGCGAGCGGGCGGGTTTGACATTCGCCAGTTCCTTTGAACACGAGATATCGGGGGTATCCGAGTGAAGTGATCTCCGTCTGCCACGGGCAACTCGCCCTCGCTCTCTTTCTCTCACCCTATCTCTCTCTACCTATCTTTCTTCTTCGCTCTCGCTCGGTGCTTCCGCAGACTCTTCCGCTGCCGTTCACGGTGGCATTGTGCGCGACTAATTAGTCGAAGCGCGAGATCGAGGAGCGAACGGCTTTAATTAACATTCCTGGCTTGCCCACCACCGGCACCTTCTCGGAAGGGCAAATTGAAGGCTGTAAATGTCGGGAGAATCGCCCCGAACTGAGGCGATGGTCTCTCTCTCTCTCTCTCTCTTCCTCCCTCCTTTCTCCTCCTTCTCTCCCTCTTATCGTATCCCCTACAACCACCCCCGAAAATTAGACTCACTGTTATCCAATTCTAGAGGAGGCTCTAATTTTTCCCTCGGCTGCCATCGAAAGGTCCTTCTTTAAATGTACCTTCGTCTTCGGTTACGCTTGAGATTATTCCTCGAGTTCTTGTCCCTTGACAACCACCCTTCGAAGGGCAGGAAGATATCGCGAACGAGAGTTAACTTTAACGCGTATTTTTCCTTTCGCGAATCTATCGAAAATAATGTTTCCGAATCGAAGCAAGAAGAGCGAGAGAGAGAGA
>JAIFRP010004413.1:1284612-1295068 GCA_032403825.1 Odynerus spinipes
AGGCAGACCTCTTAACTCCTGCAAACTCATTACAATAAATCAAGCTTTGTTCTTCGACCGGGCGAGGGCTGGCTAAATTCTGCGGGTGCTAACCCTTCCTTCTCCTTTCCACCACCTTTCCACCTTCATCCCTTCTCATCGTAGAGACGACGACGACGACGACGACGACGACGACGACGACGATTTCGTTCGTGATTCCATCGCTGAGCTCGCGCGCGCTCTCTCCTCGATCCATCGCCACCAAGTCGTTTTCTTAAAGCCGGTAATTGCCTGCGTCACCTCTCCCGCCTAAGCTCGACACCCACGATCGATTCCATTTGTTTCTCTAACGACGTCACCTTTTAGTCCTTCTCTCTGTTTTATGTTCTTCCTTTTCGAACGGAGAACCGTATTGCGTATAGTCAAATTTTTACTCCATGGCAGAAGAAAAATATAGTATCAAATTTGAATTGTTTGTTTGGGTCGTTATAGTACGGAATCTTCCTTCGTTTTCACAAACAAACTCCTGGAAGAAGAAATATAAAAATACTCGCAATCGGATAGAAATTAAAAGATCTAGCTGATCTGAAAACCTTGCTAACTTTAAAAGCTGCCGAACGGCACAGCTTCCAAACTAAGCGAAACGAAAGAAACCTCTGTGTTAATACGTGACTAAAAAAATCAATGAAAAAAGAAGAAGAAAACGAAGGTGCGTCGGGAGAGGTGAATACAATAGCCCGAAGTGACTTTGCAGCGGCAAGAGATCCGCGGCACGGATTTGTAGGAGAGATACAGGGGGATATCAGGCAGATGCTGCATTCTGCGGGGCTCCACGTGCTACAAGCGTCGACATTGACTAATGATGGCGTGGCGAAGGGGGCGAAGGGGGTTTCGGAGGGCCAGCCAGCGCGCCCTGGAACAGAAAATTCACCCAAGTTCACGCGACCTGTTGCACCCCCTAGCTCACCGTTTAACCTATAACCTGCCCGCCAAACATGGGTTTAACCTCGCCTTATCGCGTTATCGAAGTGCTCGGACCGGCTGCTGCTACTACCGCTGCTGCTACTTGCCGGTGTACCATCCACGAATCTTCTTTTTTTCCTTACACCCTCCTTTAATCGCCGAGGAATCATTTTTCGTGCGACACTGAATTTCCTTCGGCGTTTCCTCGCTTAAAGTGGAAAGGAGAAGGTGGAGAGAGGATACGAGAGTCGATGAAATATGATGATACTTGTTGAGCTGAAGGATTATCGCAAAAATTATTATACAGTTGTTGACGAGACGATGTTTATGCGACGATAACGATTGATATAATTAGTGTTAAATAATTGCTCAAAATAATCGACGTAACGATCGACGAACGGTGCTCGCCGATGTCTACACTTTGAAGGTCGGTGAAGTACTGAAGAAAATTGATTACAATACTGCATGATGTATTCGTTCCGTATATAAACATATCATGCGCCATACGATAACATTGCAAGGTCTCTATCACGAAGCTTCGCGTTTCTAAAGATAATTGCTTTAATTAATCCTAACTGTATAATCGCGTTACGATTACCAACTTCCGTCGAGAAAGTACAATTTAATTAATACTAAGTGTAACCCACGTTTATCAAAAACCGATCTCCTACGTTCACGTAGGTATAACATAAATAATCGTGAACTCTTAACTAACGACTGATTATACTACCAAAGAGGGTTACTTTTGAAAGGAAAAGAAAAAAAGGCCATATCGGAGGTAGGATGCGTAGAAGAGAAGGCGCGAGAGCGATGAGAACGTTAAGAGGCATCGATATCTCGCGTGGTCACGCTCCGAAGCTATCGCTAATTCGATCGGACCACCCTGCATAATCAGAAGCACGGCTCGCGGAGCGTGCGTCCACGCGCGAAGAGCGATGGGACGGGAGGAGGTAATGTAGGCGCTAATTATTGCACCTTCCCCGTTCCTCTGCCCGCTTATTATTCAGTCCGAATCAATCCACGGCGCGGCACGGTGTAGAATCGAGTGAGTGGCTCGCGCCACGCTAACGGCACGACATCCACCACCGACGCCACCGTTGCCTGTCTACCTCCCCCCTCTCCTGGCTCTCCTCGTTCCTCTTCCTGCCCGTACCGACCTCGCGCCGAACCAACGAAAAGCAAATTAAATTCGGCGACCACGTTAACGCGATTACCGAACGTCCCGGCAAAAATATCAATCGCACGTGTAATCCCGCTTAACGAGTGTACCTTTTAATTAATCACCGTTTTCAATATTTCAACGTACCTTCCTCCTCCTCGTGGAGCGTAGAAGCGCGCACGCGCGCGGGCAAGCACGCGTGATTTAACGCTCGCCGAGGTTGTATACGCGCCCGTTCGATGCTTCCTGCGCGCCCTTCCTGCGAAATATCGCCTAACGCGTAATTCGTTTTTGCGTTATCGCGAACACGCGAAACGCGCTCGGACGTACACGGATAATCGTGAATGCGTTCGCTCACGCGTGACTCTCGATCGTTCGAGCTTTTCCTACGAGCGTGAGTCCTATCGTTCTTTCTACGACCGCTTGAAAGTAATCGTAAGACGTTTTTCTTTTCTTTATCTTTCTCTCTCTTTCTCTCTCTTTCTCTCTCCATCTAATTAATCGTGAGCACACTCGAGAGCGATCTTTCTAATTTTTAGAGAATTTCATAACCATTCGACTTGACTCGCTTTAAACGGTGCTTCGTCCGAGTACAATATCAATCCGGGCGTAATCCACGGGAACGAGAGACACGCCTTCTACGTGCCCTTCCTTATTGGCCATCCTTCTTCTTTGCTCGAGATTCATTCGGGCAATTACCGTGACTGTGTTCTACACGTTCCATTTAAACGCGTGGTCACCGTGCCGGCGCAGCTTCGCTCGTTACGAAAAACGGCGGAATAGCAGAATTTCGTCAACGACGATCCCTCTTCCTTCTCTTCGACCTTTTTATTAGAAATTTCCATCGAACGGAAGCTCGTCCGAGAAATCGGCAATGGCCGGCGGACGTAAGCACGGCTCGATTCTCCGTGCGAGCTTAAGCCACCTGGAAAGTGAGTTATGTCAAAACGATTTTCCACGGTGAAACAAAGGTTCGCGCGAGCGGTCCGAGCGGACCGAGCGAGTAAGCACGGCTCGTGTTGAAACGTTTTAAAAGCTTCGCCGCGCTGCGGTTCAACCGGTTGATGAATATTCATGCCAGCTATATAATAACATTTTTGAGCCACTGTTTAGCTAATCCTCCGGACTCATTTATCGTGGGAGGCAAGGACAGCTATAATTCTTGAAAACGCTCCAACGGCATTACTATTATTATTATGCGAATAAATACCCCGGGATTAAGTGCCGCTCGCGATGGGGCGAGTGAGATGCAGAGAGAAAGAGAGAGAGAGAGAGAGAGAGAGAGAAGGAGAGAAAGAAAAGCGCGGAGAGGTAGTAGATATGCTAGGGAACATTACGTTCCGCGGAAACAAACGTAAGTAGTTGTCGAGGGATTCTCCGCTTTCCGTCTCCCAATCTCTCTCTTCTCAACTTAGCCAACCATCGCTGCTAACGATCATAAAAATCGAATCGCTTGTTGCTTATTTTTCTTTTTTGACTTTTTCCGGATCGTTGGAATCACCCTTGTCGCTTAAAAACTAAATCACGGTGAATCATATTCGCGGTTGTCGCGCGTAGACCAAACTGCCGATTTTAACGATGCCGAGTCTATTATCCGCATTATCATCGACCTCGTGTCGGTAAATTTGCTTTCGGACTTTACGCCGTAATAGCTCGACGTTATTACTGCGTTTGATAATGCGTATATCGTCTGTTACGTATCACGTAATTCGATATCGTCGGCGTCCATTAATTCGATCGAATGCTACAGTTGCGAGAGGGTTAAAGAGGGAGAAATAATAAGAGAGAGAGAGAGAGAGAGANNAGAGAAAGAAAGGTTAGCGGAGAAATTACAATTAGCCTCGTTCGGCTAACTTCCTTCGAAGATTTACCCTTTTCTCGTTATCCATTCCACGGTAGAACACGAAGCGTATTAGCGAGTCGCGTTCGAAAATGGCTCCCATTCGTATCGGAGATAGTAAGAAAAGAAATATACATATATAAATGCGTGTATAAGGAGCGTACTTTCTTGTAAGCCGGCCAAAGCTCTTCCGCGACTCGCCGGGATACGGAAAGAGTCGAGCGTGCGTGCGAGACTCTCGAGCCTTGTTTATATGATGGAATTTTCGCCCGAATTCTTGGCACGACCTATTCTTTCTTTTCGCCGTTATCGCAAACCTGCTGGCTAATCCGTTTCCGGGTTTCATTACGCGAAAAGAAAGAAAAGGGAAGCGAAAGAAGGTAAGAGAGAAAACGAGAGAGAGGGGAGGAGAGGGAGAGAGAGAGAGAGAGAGCATCGGAAAGTCGACAGAAACTTCGTCTGAACGAACCAACAACCACGAGAGTATCTTTCTTCCTCTCTCTCCCTCTCCACCCCTTCAACTACACGCATAGACACGTACACCAAGAAACAAAGGGCGCATCTCTTCGTTTAATGTTACCGCAGTCAGGCCTCGGAGAGATTATAATAATCTCGGTTTACGTAGCGTCTCTCGGGCCGGTTAATTTGAGGAGGAAACTTCCGTCCGTGGGATCCGCGACTCTGCTCGCTTTCCTTCTCCTCCAGACCACCCTCCAGCCCATCGTCCCTTCTTTAGCACCCGACTCTAAGCAGATTCGTAGCTCGACTCGCTCTTAATCTCTGGTAAACTCGTGAGAATTTGGTGTCGCTCGATTAATCGGACACGATCGCGTGTTCTCGACGATACGGCGCGTTAAAAAATCGCGACCGAGTTTCGCGTAGAATATAACGAATCCGCGTTGATTTCTGAGTTCTAAACGTAACGTAGAAAATTAATATATTTTGTCAAAAGTGTTTCGATCGATCGCGACTAAGTCGCGACGAGAGATCTACCGTCGCGTAAGGAATGTATCCAAAAGAACGCGAAAGTTTTTCTATTAACATGCCACTCTCATCGAGCGTTCCCTTAATGTAATGCAATTATTTGTTACGGCTTCGTATACCCGTTAAAACCGTGAAGGATCGATTGAATTTAGTTTAACGACCGGCGGAGCTCCGGAACCGGGCAGGAGGGCGTTCCACTTGCTCGGAAAAGAATTGCGATTAAGCACAAAGCCCTAGGAAGGTGAACGAAGAGAAGCGAGAGCGAGGGTACTGCTGCTGATGGCGTTGCCGGTGGTGATAGTCGTGGTGGTGGTGATACCACCGCTGCTGCAGCTGGTGGTAGAGCCGAAGGGAAGGAAGGTGGAGAAATTCACCGTGAAACGACGGCGATTCCTCCGGCCGTCTTTCACCAGCGGGATTTTCGACGACGAAGTATACCCTTTGCCTTTAAATCAGAGAACGGCCCTCATAATTTCCGCGAAGTCAAACAAAAGACACGTAAACAATGGGCACGAGCGATAGCGTAAGAGAGAAAGAGAGGAAGGAGAGAAAAAACAGAGAAAGAGGCACAGAGAGAGAAAGAGAGAAGGATGAGTCCTGCGTCCGGTGTCAAAGGGAAATGCCGCTTAAAAGTTTAATTCGCTAATTGAACCCGCGGCTGTAGCCGTAGCTACGCGCGCCGACAATAACTGCGCAAATAAACTTGCGAGTACCTCTCTCCAATCCGTTTTTCGTGTCAAAGGGAAAAGCGACGATGCGCGCGGCTCGGCGCGCTTGGTAGGTGGTCTCCCCTTTTATCTCTCTCTCTCTCTCTCTCTCTCTCTCTCTCTCTCTCTGCCCTTATAGCCGCTCCTCTCTTTCTCCCGCTCAATCGAGTCCGGGTGAAAAACTTTTTTCACCCTCGTTCCATGCCGCGAGTTCGAGCGAGAAAGGATAAATAAATTAGTGACTCGTTGCCGATTCTCCATTTCGTTTTCTCCTTCTCTCGTGCGCTCGCGGGGATAGGGGTACTGTCTTCGAATCTTCTTCTTCCATCGGTTCGCAATGAAAAGTACATGAAAAGTTCTAGCCGAAGCGAAAGACATACAGCCTTAATTTCTATCCTTCCTCTTTGTAATTTCGTTAAAAGCTACCCTTGCGCTCGTAGCACCGATGGAACTCTTTCTAAAAAAATATTCCTCGAGAATTACATTACGTTCTATATAGAGCACGTATATACGTCGCGATAGTCCTCGCATAGTCGGAGAATATTCGAACGATTAAATCGAAGAGTTCCTTCGCGAAACTAACGGAGCCGTAAGTAAAAGTAGGTACGGGGTAAACAAGACCGAGGAAGAGGACGAAGACGGGAAACAAAAGCGGAACTTTCAGCGATGAATATTTCAAGAAAGTAGTCGAGTCCGGCCGATTCCTTGACGAGTAACGGCAATTTCGTTCGACTTCCTGTTCGCGATTTTTCGTTGGATAGAAAACGGGAAAGGGGAAGGGAAGGAAAAAAGTAGGAGAAATAAAGAGAAAAAGAGAGAGGGGCAACGATACCATCTCGTCCGTCGTGCGCGTACCTACTTAGATACCTAGTCGGGACGTTATCAGGAAAAGTTTTGGAATTTCAAATCGTGCGGCTTCCCTCGCTCGCTTTAGGACGCGACGAGATGGCCGCTTCGGCGGTGCCAGTTTGACGTGATTTTTCGCTCTTCTTCCTCCACCTCTTTCTCCCTCTTTTCTTGCGTCTTCTCTTTTACCATACACCGAAAGATATCGAAGAGACAGAGAGAGAGAGAGAGAGAGAGCGAGAGAGAGAGAGAGGGCTAGCTAGCTCCGACGCGGAGTCGCGAGACACGGTATACGCGGTATACGAAAGATATTCCAACGACAGAAGACTCCAACCGGTATCTTTCGGTCCATTGGGCCGACAGAATGATGTGTAGGATTCGTCGTCCTGCGCTCTCCCTTCTCCTCCTCCTCCTCCCTCGCCACTACCACCTCCTTCCACGACGAGACGCGCGCCGCCATTTCTGCGCGCGGGCCATTCGTTCCGCGGCCGGGATGACAGACGATGATTTGTGGCGGATCTCGGCCGCGAGCTGTTTCCTGATTTTTATGTAAGAGAACCGAGAAGATGGCGCCCGAGAAGTCTCCGGCTCCCAGACGATCGTAAATTAAAAGACGCGATGCCTTCCGCGCGGCGAAGAAGCGAAAGAAGGTACCTGCGCTTACCTCCTTCTATCCTCCATCCCACCCCTTCCCTCTCCTTCCCCTACCTCGCCCATTCCCGTGACTTTCACACTTGGAAATATTGCGCGCGCGGGATCCAACGGTGGATGGCGATTAATCGGTTTGAAATATAATACGCATCTACGCTCGCGAGAGTTATACGGCCGTCCGGTCATATGGATGTGCGATCCCACGAATCGTCCTGTCGCGTTCCACGCTTTTAATCGAAGCTAGACGATAACGATCGTACCTACCTACCTGCTGTGAGAAGGACGGAAACTTTCAACGATATTCGTTTCACAAAAGGGCTCGAACTTTGAACATTGACGAGAGATTATTCATTTTTTAAATAATTTTCCCTTCTCGCTTTTCTTTGCTTATCATTTCAAAAACATACAAAAGCGTTGACAACGTTATGCAGTGAAAATCGTCTATCTACTCGCAGATCAAGCTCGTAGATCGCGCGTTTTACTACACACTGTCGAGACGCGCGAGTCTCGCGTCTAGCTCGTTCACTCGGAAGGTAAGGAACATCGCGCCTCCGGTCCTCTTCCATTTTCGAGATTATGATCGCCTGTGTCGTCCTCCGATACATCATGCAACACGTTGCGTCCTTCCAACGCGACGCGGAAGTTGAAGTCAAGTTTAAGCTGCCGTCGCAAGACGACGCGAGGCAGGAGAAGTTACGTGGCTGAGGTGATATGTGTCAGGTCCACAATACTCGAGCGCGACTCGACTAAGTAAATGTTATTTCCGGCGGTGCATAATTGTGACTCCGTAGAGAAACGTCGTGACGTTAATGTTAAAGACGACGGGGAACTGCCACGAGATGGAAGCTGCCTCGTTCTTTCTTCCTTCCTCTTTCCTGACTAACGCACCAGAGAGAGCTGCAAACCTGGCTCGTTTATCGCGACTTCTTTCTTTAATTACTAAACATCACGACGAGCGTTATTATTCTTTTTTCACGGAATGTAAGAGATAACGCTTAGGAGGAACTGGCACGGACGTAATAAAAGGTAAGGGACGACTATCGATCTGTCGATCGATAAGACCGACAACGCGCAACGACGCGAAGAGAAGAAAGAAAATAGTTCCATTCGCAAAAGGCAAGAAAAAAGTAGCGAGCTTCGTTAGCCGCGCGCGCTAAAGGAAAATCGGACGTGGCGGTAAGAACGCGTTAGCATTTTCCAAGAGTACAAGTAATTTCCAAGCGACGTCGTTCGAAGGAAGATCGGGGGTGGAGTTTGTTTAGACCGACGGCGAAGAGGAGGAGGAGGAGGTGGTGGCGGAAGAGGTGGAGAACGAGGACGAGGAGTAGTACGTAATCATCCGCAGATGAAAGAGCTGTCGGAGTGTCGAGGCGAACGAAAGGCGGCACAACAGACCCCGAGAGCGGAACAGAGCCACTCTGTGCTTTGCCTCGAACCGTGCTACTCACCCTACCTACCACCTCCCTACCTCCCTACCTCCCTGCCTACCCCCTTTCCTGTCAACGCTCTGCACCCCCTCTTACTTATCGTCCCTTTAAATTAACCGATCAATCGGGGCCCAACACCGACGTTACCTTCGACATCAAACACGCGTCGCTTTGTGATAATTAATCGTCGGTCTTCGAATGCCTCGCCGCTCGTGGCTATTGGCACTTTGATAGAATTTTTTGCCCCTCGCCGAGCGAAGCAGCACCGGCGTCGATGGAAAAGAATACTTTTTGACGTCAAAGGAGAACGTCCCGCGGAGATTTACATAGCGTATAGCCGACGTTCTACCGGTACACTTACATACATATTAGTATATATAGTAGGTACCTAGTACGTCGTATGTACCACGATGGTATACGATATAAGTCGACGAACCTTACGGGTCACCGATTCGCGTGTACACCTACGCTCGCCGCTTCTCGTTCTTCAGCGGAATCGAAGTTACAGCGAAAATTTCGCGACGCGGCTATAAATCTTGGAAATACGGCTTGGTGGCCTGAAAGGAGAGACGTAAGAAAGAGTTTCCTTACGCGTTTGCGGTCTCGCTCGCTACCGGAAAGAAGACGCGCCTTTCAAAGAGGACCTCCTCGCAATTAGAAGCACGGCAGCGTGCGCGTTGTTACGCGACCACGCAGGTACACGCTCGTTAGACGAGCCGAGCTTCCATAGTCATACGGCATTCTAATTATTCTACGACATACGGTTTACCGGGAGGTCCTCGTACAAGGTACCTGCTAATAATGGCTGTCCGGCTTGCGGTTAACGCAGACCACCCCCGCTAGTCAAGAGGTTCGTGTAATCCCTCTGTGAAAGCTCACCCTCTCTCCCGTGGCAACGACGAACTCGAGGGTGACAGCGTTGCACGTTTGCTCGAGAAAGAGAGAGAGAGAGAGAGAGCACGAAGGAAGCCGTTAGCCCTCGCGGCACTTCAAACGGAATCATCAAAGGTTCATCGAGTAAGAGTAATGTAATGCCCTTGTTACCGTATATTCCTCGACGACCTCACCGAAACGGCTGAGGTACAACATGGAAACTGCTCTTAAACGGCCCAACCCCCTTCTCTCTTCGCCGGCCTTAAGCTCCCACGCGCTATTCTGACGCAAGATTCGTAACGGACCAACAACGCTTTCGACCGCTTCCGTTATTTCGCCTGTGGGTGCATCTTTAAAGAGTTCCTATCTAATACCGCTCGACCCGACAATATCTATCTTCTCGTTTCTACGAAAGAAGGATGATGTTAATTATGATTATTTATTAAGAAGAAGTATCAACGATACATGATCGTACAAATGTTATCACTGGCATGTACCTACCTCAAATGATAAAATAAAAAACCAATGAACATCGCGTCGTGTCTTTTTATTACAAAGAAAAATTATTTAATCTTCTCCAGTCACGCATTTTGATGAATCAAAAAACCACACCCACAATATGTTTATCATTTAATAAAAACGTTATTGTAGCCAGCTCGAGCAATAACGTCGCGCGGGAGTAAGATTGGCGTCGGATGCGGTCGCAGTACAAACAGACGCGTCCGATATTGGCTTTGTCTCTCGGCGAAAAAAGATCTTCCTTTCTTCTTCCTCTCGCGCGTGGTCCTACGAGTCCACCGAGGACTCACCCTCTCTCGCTCGCGCAAGCGAACGATCGCGTCCCGCTCGAACGTATCTTTTCGCGTGTATATTCTCTCACGGCTCCAGATGGCAGCAGTGGTCATTGCCGCAGAAAGTAGCGGAAGGATGCGGGATGCTGCATCGTGAACGCGGAAAACGCGTGGGTGAAACTTTCTACGCCTATGTCCGCTTCGCGCTGGACGAACGAAGAGAGAGAGAGAGAGAG
>JAIFRP010004413.1:1316268-1329601 GCA_032403825.1 Odynerus spinipes
CTCTCTCTCTCTCGCCATCTCTCTCTCTCCCTTTCTCCATTCACACTCCGGTACTCCGAACCGTTTACAACGTCCCCATGCACTTTTCCAGCGTTCCCTCGTCGTCGTTGCATCTATCTACTACTCCAAGTGCGTTAACGCGAATGATCGCTTTCAGCTATCAAACGGAGAATGACGAACGAGGAAGAATCTCCGAGTCGATTCGATAGCTAGGTATTCCCTTTTGCAATGCGATTCCTCTTGACGCGACATTAATATGCATTAAGTCGTTACGCCGATACGCGTTTTATCGAATGTAATTATTCGAAAATTGTGGAAGATCTTTCAAACGGCTATAAATATATAAACGTATACATATGTATATGTATAAGGGAAAAAAGAAAAAGCACAAGGTTCTCATACTAACGAGCGGAGGAATTTTTGAAATCGCGAGCGTGATTCTCGCCAGGTCGTTCCGTTAATTGACTCGACTCCCACGTTAAAAGACAACTAATTAAGGCTAGTCCCGAGTAGTCCGTGCGTAAAGAATTAATTACGGTTTTCCCGTGCGAGTCGGGGGAGAGGTTTCTCGCCTTATCGACTTCCTCTTTTTTTCTCGCGTCGCGCTCTCCATCGCAGCTCATTAGGACGTTCGACAGTGTCAACGCGATAACAACGTCAAGCCACGTTCGGCCGTGTGTCCGTCAACCGCTCGAAACATTCACAGTTGACACATGTCACGTGCTGGCTCACGTCAAACCTGTCACCTGTCAACCACCGCTCCGGACGAATTACGCGCTACAACGAGCACGTGTTACGTCTCGAATAATGCACGGAAAATTTCAGCCCGCTATCATTATATCGTTCGAAACGCGGTGGCACGTATCTTTGACAGAAAGGTGATGAACAAGCACCGAGACTGAATACAATTCCATCGAGCGTAATTCATAGCTCGGAACCGACTGCGAGATAAACCGACTAAAAAATTGCACAACCCCCTCCCTGTCTCTCTCTCTCTCTCTCTCTCTCTCTCTCTCGCTCTTCCTCCCGTTTTCTATACATTCGCCGATAATTCGTCAAGAATATCGACGTCGAGCGAGAACGACGGATACTTCTAATCGAGTGTTTCCATTTGTCATATTCATCGAGAAGAGTGTCTCGTTCTATAACATACGAAACGTAGCGGATGTTAAAAATTAGAAGTCGAGCGAAAACATCGAGAAAATCGGCGCCTGTACGTGTCGCGGACGAGCCGGGAAAATTAGCTCGTAAAACGAAGAAGAAATGACAAACGCATGTGCGCGCGCGTTTCGTTCGGCCAAAACCGTAGAAAGCTTTCAACGAGCGACGCTACCGAAGAAGGTGCGAGCAAACAATTTCAAACACCCGGCAACGAATATTACATCGCGATATTACACGGGATGAAATAATCCAGCCGGCTTCCGACTCGTGAACAGGAGTAAACGAGCCTCCCGTGCTAATTGCCGCGAAAAGGGTTAACGTCGCGTCTCTATCTCGCTCTCTTTCCTCTCTGCCCCCCTACTCCCGCTGCTCGACTCCCTCGTTCCTTCTTTCTCTAACGGCTGGATAACGCCATCCATATTTAATTAGACGACTGCGAATACTCTTTCCTGGATGGAACGCTAAAGGGAGAAAATCATTATCGCTCAATGTCGAGGTCAGCTCTACTGTATTTAAATTAAAAGCTACACCCTGTAAACTTAAATAAAAAATAAAGGAAAAATAAAGCAATACAATTCTTACGCAATGCGTCTTTTTTACTTATCCCTTATCATTTTTATCGCACCTACCGTATAATGGCTTGAAATGTTTTATTTTATTACTGGAACGCGTCTTTGACTCTCCCAACGATAAACCGATTTCCCTCTTTTCCTTCGCGGTAGTCTTGAGGGGGGTAAGCGATTTATTCGTATCGTCGCCATATCCAAAGCATTATTTCAAAAGGAGTGTCCACGCGGCGAGGCAAAGGCGGCGGCGGCGGCGACGACGGTGGTAGTGGCGAAGGTGGAGGGTAGGTAAAGGCTGTTTCGCGGGTGGAAAAATATTTCTCACGGCGTTTGCAAGCCCGCCCACTTCGGACCTTCCCCATTCCTACCCTTCTTTCTCTCGGCTCTCTTTCACGGACGTTCTCTTTCCCCGACGCTTGCTCTTTTCCTGACTTTATTTCACTCGGAAAAATTATCGTCGCGCTCGCGCGCGTCGCACCCTCGCCTCTCGATACGAGTAAGTATACGTGTACTCGCGTCCGTGTACGTTGGGTGTACGCGAGAGACTACGCGCGCGCGCGCGCGCGCGCGTGCAACGTCCGTGTGTGCGCGTGAACGACGCAAGAACAATGGCACTGAATCGGCGTCTAACCGGTGAGCAATAGGTCCCTGTCCCTTTCGTACGAATAAAGGCGCGCCCGTTAATTAATGGTGTCGATAAATCAGCACTCGGAATAATACCCAAGGAGACAACAGGAATAGTTTATAAAGCTGCCGACGGCTGCCGATGCCTTTTGCCATTCGTACGTACCAACGTGTCGTCGTCGTCGTCGTCGTCGTCGTCGTCGTCGTATAGACTGACCTCACCTTACGAACGATAGAAACTCTGGAAAGTGTTGGCAACTGTCGTAGTGGTAGTAACGTTGGTGGTAGTGGCGGTGGTAATAGTCGAGAAACGCGTTATGATTCATGGCGCGCCAGATAACTTCTCAAGATTCCTCTTTCCCTCTGGTTACGCTCGATCTGATACAGAGGTGCTTCAAAAATAATAATATTTTTTTAACCGTCATAAAAATTACCAAGATTTACGAACTCGTTAGACGTATACGCGCGGACCTGAAACTCACGATCAAAAACATATTTAATTTTCCCGAGGAGATATTATAAAACACCAGGAGAAGTTGGACTTTTGACGCACACACCGTTCTTCGGCGATCGTCCTTTTTATCTGATCTTGACAATTTCATCGAGTCCGCGTCGTGCGGCCCAATAATTGAGTTCTTTGTAGCTACGTCTCCGCGGTTGTTGCATCTAGGTTACAGGAAGCTGTCCGATTGCAAGACAGAGAGAGACAGATTAATCGTTCGCCGTTAGCTCGATAATCGAGCAATCGTAGGACGTCGAGCAAAGGACGATGGAACGTCCGAGGAAGGTTTCCAGTATCGTCATACGCCGGTGCATTTATCTCGTTCTATTAACTTGCGCGAACGTTTCTTAGATATACCTATGTCAAAGGGTACCCGCTCGAAAACGATAAATCGTAAAGCGAACGTCGAACGATACGTCGTAGAAATGTTTCGATAAACCTTACTTTAATCCCGCCATAAATTTACTCAAAAATTCTCGAAACGTACCGAGTCATAATTCTCGGCCCTTCTCGGGGCGCGATATTTAGGGACACCGCGGTAGTTTTCGCCTATGAATTTGGAGGTCGGGAGCGGAGGAAAAATTGGGCGCAGCACTTTTTGTCCCTCTTCTAATTCACTCCTCGAGGCGGGCAGCCGCCTCCCATGGAGGCGGAGGACGTCGCGCCGGGTGAATTTATCTTAAACGCAAAGTGAACCGAACGCGGTCGTTTGATATACGGTCGCGTAATGTCTATATTTTTATTATTTACGGACCGTAAGATAAGTGAGTCTCTCTCTCTCTCTTTCTCTCTCTCTTTCCCTCTTTTCTCCCTTGTAACCGTTCACGCCGGCGGCGGCATCGGCGGCGGTAGCATCGGCGGAGGTGGCGGAGGCAACGGCAAAAGCGGGGGTGTGTATGGAGCACCGTGATAGAGTCCACGGGGCAAGAAACGCGGGCATTCATTTTGCAAGCTCGACACACATTGGTAACCTCTCAGCCCGAAGCCACCCTTCTCCTCTCTCTTTCCCTCACTCTCTCTCTCTCTATCTCGCTGTATCGTTCTCTCTCTCTCTCTCTCTCTCTCTCTTTCCCTCTACCAGCAGCAGCACAACCACCGCCACCGACGCTGCCATTGTATCGAAATATCACGCGCCTATAAATCACCATGAGCACCGCATATTATACCTCCGAACTATTCGCGAGGGGTGGAGGAGGTAACGGTGGTAGCTGTGGAGGTGGTGGCGGTTCGACCGTTCGGTGGATGGCCGGGGTGGCTCGATCGAAACTGACGCGACGTCGATTATTTTATTTCTCTCCGTAGAGTCGTCTCGTCGAGCCAAACAGATGGAAATCAAGCGCTCGGATCCCGTTTTCTACCGTGAATCGTTCCAAAGAGAAATTCTAACTTATGTTCGAAAGGGGTGGAGGATGAAAATGGTTGCCTTTTCCCTTTTCGTTCCACGAGTTTGCCTTCTTCGATCTTTTTCTCTTCCCGAATGGCTTCGTGGACCCCCCGAGAAGCTCGGGCATCTATCTCGAAGTTCATCGCGAAGCTCCGCAGCTCGATAATCGCGTAGGACCTCGCGTAGCCATGTGCGACGAAGCGTTCGAATTTCTCACGAGTACGATCGTTCATCCATGATCGCCGCTCTTTATTTCTACCGATGACTAAATTTCATTCCACGTTCCATCGAATCTCCATACTCGATTTCCTTTCGGCATCTTTAATAGCGCGAGAAACGCGAGGAAACGATCAAACTTTAATTACGCTTTTAGGATACATCTATCACTACGTGTGATCGCTCCGAAGTATGAATCTTCTCTGTCGCCATAAATATTTATGACTAGCATTTCTATCGAAGATAAAGGAGTGCGAAGGTGGTGGACCGAAGAGCGCGACAGGAAAGTGGAGGCAATTTAGGAGGAAAATCATTTTCACGTCTACCAACGCGATAAAAGGCAGAGGAGAGAAGTAAAAGAGTAAGAGAGTAAGAAAGATATATAGAGAGAGAGAAAGAGAGAGTGGAGCCAGCTACTGTACAAACGTCTCCTCGTTTCCCGTCTAGGACAAGAAGAGAACGTAGCGCAAAATTTATAGAGCACTCTGGAGTCTCGTAAACATTAAGCAAATCAAGCCTGTTGGCGTTCGTTTAAGAAACCTTCTCCTCCACTCTCTTTCTCTTTGCCTTCGACTCTTTCACCCACCTCCTTTCCTTCCGTTCTCCCGTCCCCTAGCACGCCCGTTCTTGTCCCGCGAAAGAAAACGCATTTCCCGAGATAATCGGCCGCGCTATCGGAGTTGCCCAGTGTCCCTGGCCAAGATTTATAACGATAGTTTATTGTTATTCCACCCCACTTGGTTTTATGGGCCTTTTCGATGCGCACCGTAAAGGCGGGGAAAGAAGGATGTTGCTCGGGTTGGACGAGGAAGTAACCATCGTCCGGCCGGATTCCGTGCCTTTTTTAGGTCCTTCGAATCTTCTCCTTCGCCATCCCGACCGAAACTCTAGTAGACGTCCGTAGACTCCCATTCCATTCCACGGCGCTCTTCTCCGTCCACCGTAAATGGCGCAGGAAAATCTCTCGGTCCATCAAGATACGGCGCGATCCGATCGCGTCGTGAGGGGTGTGGAGGGGGGCGGAGGGTTAAAAGGAATATCAAAAAATACTTGCCCGACGAAATCCATAATTATCCGTTCGCCGGCAACAAAATTCGATATGCTCGCTTGGAAATTCGTGCCGAGTAGTAACCCTCTTTTTCATCATTAATTTACCGGTAATGAGATTATGAAAATGCAGAAAGTGGAGCGTAGTATTTCGACGGCATGGCGCGTCGTATCGAGGAGTGTGGGGCCGTTCGCGGTAAAGGCCGAGGGACGAGGGAGGCGGTGGAAGGAGGAGGGAGGTGGAGGAGGGAGGTGGCGCGAGAGTGGGTGGGCGCGAGCGGGGGTGGCAATGCCTGTCGACCCATCGCTCATACCACATTTCTCGTACACACGCTGATCTAGTTGTATTTATGCTAGCAGTGAATCACGTCGAAGGTTTGATTTGTCGATGGCTTTTATGGACGGGAATTAACGCGTGCAGCGCTTCGCATTTTGTTACTGCAAATGCTCGAGCCCCTTCCTCGTCCACCCTCACCCCCCACCCGCGCCATTTTCCATCCCCACCACCGGCAATTCCATTCGAACGCTTCCAACATTTCCGAATGACCGGTAGTCGCTCGATGATTTGTACTTCCACTTTGCCAATTTTTTAATGCGAAACCGGCGAGTGCTTGTCGTCTCTTCCTCGTTTTTTTCCTCACCCCACTGTTTCGTTCCGTTCTACGGGATGACCGCTCGATGATAATTCAAGCTATTTTACGAATAATCGGACGGGAAACGATTTGTAATCGAATATTTCGTTGGTTCGTAATTACGTGCTCTCTCTGTGCAAAACTTGATAACCGACGAAAATAAATACGAGCTTCGGCGCTAATGCGTACACGCGTAACTCCATTCCGTGTCTGTATCCGTGTTACTCCGGCTAAAGTACGTAGTTCATTTATGATTAATGTACGTACTATATATGTTTATTCAATGACGACATCGAAAACGTCGAATCGGCGTAACGAAAGAAAACGTTGCTTCGGGCTATCCTAATTATCCCTTAAAAGTGTTCGCGCTTTTCCCTTCGCGGTACTACTTTGCATAGTTTGAATTTAAAGCATTGTACTTTGCGCGTTCCTAATCCGAGCAAGCGGATAAGGAAGGTACGTGCTGCAGCATCGACAATGTGGAGCGTAATTATTTGGGAAAGATGGCACTTTGCTCGGCATTTTGTCGCCTTGGACCCCTAATGGCCGGTGGTTGATAACAAGGTTTACGAGCCAGACAACGCTGCCCACTGAGAGATGTTGACAGCGGCTTTCAACCTTCCTGCTCCAAGGCTAGCTCAATCGGATCACGAGGAACACGCTGGAATTACTTGACTTTACGAAGGTGCGGCGCATAAATATTTACGGAGCTTCTAACGCGGAGAAAGGAGCGGTCAAGAGCTTCGAGGGCGTTATTCAATTTATAACTACTACCTATTGGTGTGTATCCGGGAAGAATGCTCCGCATCTTCCTACGCGAGTAATCGAATTTATTCGACGAAGTAGCTAATGAAATTATCGCGTTATCGATGGACTCCTCCCAAAACAAAAACAAAAAAAAAGAAAAGAAAACTTGCACGCGTAATTCGCTAACGAGATCGTTACAAAAGTTCAAAGCCAAGTGGAATTTCCCAAAAATGTTTGCGCCGTAACAGTGATGCCGGTTACGCGTCATTCGTAACGAAAAAAAACTTCGTGAGAGATCTAATCCGGCGTTAAACTTTTAAAGCAAGCCACTTTCCGAAGGTGCTCGCGAAAATACCGTAAGAACTCTTGCGTGCGTAGCCTCTTAAAACGCGTGGCGTGCGAAGGAAAAAAAAACAGTAACGTAAGGAGGGCCGAAGGAACGCTGTTTTCACTCGGAGAAGTTAGTAGGAGTCAGGGGGAGTAGGGGAAAGGAGAGAAAAAGAAAAAAAAGGTAGATAGTAAAAGCGAGAAAGGGTAGAGAATGGTTTCGCACGCTCGACTGGTTTTGCTCGCAGGTGGGAAAATTAGAATGTGCCCTGGTTATTACGGCAGCCGCGAAGAATTAGCATATACGCGTATACGTGGTCAGACGTGTTGCGCGACACAAGAAGAAGGCTTTCCGTGCTAATCCTCCTGTGCGGCGCTAAATGAGGGGGTGGATTTGTTGGAAAGAGCTTATACTTACCGAGAGGGGGAGAGAGAGAGAGAGAGAGAGAGAGAATGAGGACGAGACGAAGGTAGAAAGGAAGGGTGAGACTACGACGAGGAAGCTAGACGACAGCGTTAGAAGAAGTGCGCTCGAGAGGTGGAAGAGGCGGCAGCGCCAGGGAGAAGGAGGAGGAGGTGGAGGAGGAGGAGGAGGAGGAACGCGCCGAGCGTGAAGCAGAAGGACCCAACGGTGTGGCTTCTGCTTGTGAAACTGCAAAGCTCGTATCCACACGTGGGCTAACAACAATGGGATGATCCTGCTAGGATTACGCGATCCAACGCGTAAGGGAGGTCCTTCGTGCTGGCACCGTTACTGCTTTTCCGGCCTCGCAATATCCACCGTGTGCGGTTTAACGATTACTCCAGCCGCGACACGCTTTTCTGACGAGCTTTACTCGACTCCCGTACTATTTCGACATTCCCTTTTATGTCTCTCTAAACGCACGTCCGAACACCTTTACCTAAGGACGAAGAATGATTCCAGCATTGAATGTTTCAATCGAAAGTAAACAAATTCGTGACACCGACGAACTTTTGTTTACACTTCGAACTATTGTAGCTACACTGAGACACGCGTACTTTTCTGAACTTTTTAAATACTAACTAATCTGCTATAACGTACGATTTTATATATAATTTATTATTTTAACATTTTAAGTTCGGAAAAGTCTTTCGACGCGCCGACAAATCTGCTCGCTAACCAACCGGTTTACATACAACATCGCGTCACCGAAGCAGTTAGCTGAACGAACCGTTACGAAGCGTTTCCGTGATTTCGAGGTAAAGCCGCACGCATGACCGAGCGGCTGGTGGAGGCGCCAGGCGATTTAGTAGTCGACGTTATGCCGGTAATAGATACAGAGAGAAAGAGAGGGAGAGGGATGGAGAGAGAGAGAGAGAGAGAGAATGAAACCGAGCAGAGAGGTAGGTACACACGCAGAGAGTAAGAGAGACCGAGAGAGAGTGAGAGAGAGAGAGAGAGAGGTAGAGAAAGAGAGAAGAGAGTCGGGTGGTGACGTTGACTAATGATGGTGGTGAGAGAACACACTCCAGTCTAACCCGACCTGTTGCACCCCCAATAAACCCCGTCAAACGACGCGCCGCTAAATAGAATCGCGCCGCGTCTTTCGACCCCCTGACTGATTCGCCCTGACAACTAGGAACGCGCTTCCGCACTTTGCCCGAAATTGGGACGAAACGTCGAAATGGATACTTTAACCAATTAACGTTTCGATCGGGACAAATTCGCATGACAGAGGTATTTCGGCGTGAAACAAGATACGCGTTACGCTCGCGAAACTCGACAACGATTAAAAGCGTTTTTGTGTGGAAGCAAAGTAACGCGGAGGGATCTCAAGAACGTAGAGCATCTTCCGTGACCACGATAGAACCATCCTGGGTTCTTCTTGCTCGCAAGTGGCGGTGATTCACGGTAGACGTCGCGATTACCTCTCGGTATCCTTGATTCTCTTCTCGTTTCTCGAGGCAGAGGCAGGCGAGGCGAAAAGGAGGGAGAGAACTCGGAGCGAGTGCTCGTCGCAAGACGAGTGCGGTGACGTGGAAAATTGTCCGATTATTCGCGGTTAGATAAAGAGCTTCTTCGGGCGGAGGAGGAGGAGGAGGAGGAGGAGGAGGGTGGCGATGGTTCTGTACCGGTGGCTGCCGACGTTAGTCGTGGTAGATCGCACCGGATGAAAAGCCGAGTCGACGACGGTCTCTCATTCTCGCAGGACGGGCCTGGCCGCACCCTCGAGTACTCTCCAACGCGGATTCAATCCCGGAGACCCACGAAATAATCATCCGCCGCTAGTTCATCCCTTCGCTTGCAGAAGTCTCTCACCGATGGGTCCGTCCACCGTCTGGCCACGAACGAGACGCCTGTCGCTCTCTACTTTCTTCCATCCTATCCTCCATCCTCTACTTCTCTCGCTCTTCTTATCGCTCATCGCCACGCTTTCTCTCGCTTAGGAAAATGACGATTCCCGGATGGAACCTTGATGAAGTATCCTCCAATTGCAGACTCCTTCGAACTCGATCTCCGAATTTTTACACCCCAGAGGGTACGCTTCGAAATAAATAAAATGCTCGGAAATAAATAAAAAGACACGCGCGCGCGCGCGCGAAGGTTCCCAGGATAAAGTAGAATATATGACAAGGTTGTGCCACACTCGATACCGCACTCCGGTTCGTATTCAAAAAGGCGAGCTCGTCTTAAACGCGAAACATAAAGGGAATACTTAGTTTCGCCCAAGAGATTCCTCCGCTTACGGACTACTTAAGAGAGTCCTGTCCTCGCCCACCTTTCCGCAGGATCGCACCGTATCTTTTTTACGGATTTTTGTGAAAACCCACGCGCGTTCGATCCTAAGAATCTTTTCCTCTTTCTCTCTCTCTCTCTCTCTCTCTCACGCAAGCTTCTTCGTTTTCTCTCCCGGGGATGCGAAGCGTGCGCGCCATCCTCGCCGTGATACGCGATGCGCATTTCGAATCGGTTCCTCTCCGCCTCGTCCGGTTTGTATCAGGTACACACCACGTTCGCAAGGGATCTTACCTTTCGTTGCTATAACTTCGCCGTACTCACCGCGCGCGATCTTACACGCCGTCCTTGCTTTATGGCGCCATTGTTCTGAAAATCAAGAAATGTGTCACCCACAGCGAGGGTAAAAAGACCGCGGAACCGAGCGTCGTCGTCGTGTCAGGGCCAGGAGAACGTTACTTTCTCTCTCCGTCTCTCTCTCTCTCTCTCTCTATCTTTCTCTTTTCGTTTCACTCGACTGCGCCACCTTTTCCCTCTTCCTTTCTCCTTTCTTTCGCTCTACCGTTCTTTCTCTTTCTCGTCCGCTCACGTTTTGGCACGAACCTTCTTCGTGGTCCGTGAAAGAGCGAACCGGCCTCTCGGTTAACGTTTGAACGGTAAATTATCTTGAAGACTTAAGCCCACGTTACCCTGACACAGAGAACCCAGAGAATTTTCTCTCTTGGAATCCTAATTTCATGATATTAGACTGAATCGTCGTGATATTACGAGAGCTACAAGATTCCTGGTCGCTTTTAAATATTTTTCATCGATTACTCTCTCTCAATTTTTTCTTACGTTCGCACGTACTAGTCGATGGACATAATTTATAAAATTCTCACCTCTAGCGGTAGTCGAGAGCAATAAAAAGATATCGGGTCGATAAGATCTATGAAATTCGTATCCACGATACAAAATGATTCCGAACAAGAGGTGCAGATAGGTATACGGTAAGTGTTGCTTCTTGAACGAATAGGAAATCCGTGCAACCGTATATAAGATAGGAAAGATCCGCGCTAGAGCGTACCATTCTAGGTTGAGTGCTGCTAGCGGGTTGGTCGTTATTAGTCGAAATGCTAGTTGGAAGTGGCTAAAGCAGGCGATTCGTATGCCGGTCGGTCCTTCCATCTCGTGGAATCGCGCGTTTCTGTCAGTCACAATGGCCGAGCGAGATTGCTCCCACGGGGAGGGCACGATGCCGCCTAATCAGAAATTAAATCTTAACCTTAATTCCTTTCTGAAACGGGCGAGCTCACGCTAAAAGAATTCTCGATCGATCGTCGAGAATCTCCGGGAATCGTGACCTTCTCCGGGAACCTTTTCACCCTCTGCCGGTATTCCTGCGTTGAGTATAGATATACATGACGCGTGTAACGTCACAATAGGAGTAGCATCTACAACTCGTGCTAAATATTATAGATTTCATTGTTTTACACGAATCGTCTTGATTTTACTATTACGTAGGTATTAAATACAATTAAGCGGGAGGAATATCGTAACGACAATTTCTCAAGACCCCGAAGAGACTTACCGTATATAACCAATACCTTCGGCAACGAGAGATCAAAGAATACTTGGAGATAGCTCGCTTTCTCTCTTTCTGTGATGTCTCTCGAATGTCTCGGTAGCAGCGTTCGAGCGGCAAGAGTTGATTTCACGGACGCTACCACGGCGTTGGATCGGTTCGAACGTTCAACTTATTGGTAATCCGTGCAAAGGATCCACATTCGATTTTATTTCACAGTTTCCTTTATGCGAGAGACGTAGGATTTCTATTAGCTTTGTGCACCGGTTAGATTGAATAGCCGCGGGCTGCCGGGGCATACGTTCATGACTGTTTCATTTACAAATGTATTTCCCTCTCAGACGGAACTTTCAATTTAGTTGGATGCTTCGTACGATGGCACGGTATACGGAGGTGGAGAAAGAAGAAGAGAGAGCTCGGTAGCAGGGGTGCCGACATTCCATATATACATGTATATCTATACACATAGCTACGGTCCGTCTGCTTAGACCTTCCATTCGCGAAGCAAATCGAAACGACAGACGAGCCTCTTTCTATGATCGGTCCACGTAGGAACCTTTAATACGATACGCTTTTACGAATTGTCCGAAGAGATAAATACTTTTACAATGGAACGATATAAATATTAACGATCGGATTTATTTATTATCCTCTATCGATTAGTCTTCGTTATCGAAACCGTAGGTGTATGCACGTACGAAGGTGGCCTAAATAATATTTTTCAAATATCTATATTTTTAAAATGCTCGCAAAAGATTTTGATAGTTTTCAAATTTAATAAATTAAAGAAAATAAAAGATTCAACTTCCGATCGCTTGGAGCATCAAAAAGAACGCAGAGTAGAAAGGAAGAAGGAAACGAAAGGGATCGATGGATTTTCGCGAAGTCTTAAAAAGAGACGCGAAAGTTTGCGGCAATGTTCGTCGGTTCTAGAAGTAAACCGACTCACGGAGTTCCACTGAAAGCTGCATGGCAAGTCCGTCAATTATGAAAGGACCTTTAATAATGAAAGCAGCGGAAGGAGTTCCCTCGGGCGGCATCACCATCTTTCATGCTTACTGCTTAACGGCCGAGCGTCTGCAGGCGCCGTTGCCTACCACGGTGGTACCAACACCCTCTAAACTAACTGGGGCGTATTCCGACACTTTCAGCTCGCATCGACCCTTTCTTTGCATTAACCCACCGCTATCCACCCACGCTCCGCCGACTCATACTCCTCGAGTTCCATCCTTTCGCATTGCCATCGCGCATCTAATTCCGCGAAACGTCGTTGTTTCTCTCTTTCTCGTTCTCTCTATCTCCCTACGAGGCTCCTCGCAACACCTCCTTGCTAACTTTCGAAGCACCGTATAACGCGAGCGCGAGCACCGGCCCTTTTCTCGCTTTTATGAAAAATGAAAAGCCGGAAATGAGGAATCAACGAAAAATACTCGCGCCATTTCGAAGAGACGACCTTCGCTATTACCTCGGATACTCGTTAACGTTAACTCGATACGTGGAATACTCGTAAGATAAATCGAAGAGTTATAAGACCTCTTGTATATAAGGAGAAATATAAAAGAGGGAAAAAAAAGAAGAAAAGGGAAAACGGGAGTAAGAGATCCAACGCGAAGACGGTAAGCAAGATAAACGCAATTCGAATCTTGCGATCCTCCGCTTCTTGCGATCAAGAAACGCCCAAAGCTAGGTTGAATGTAGCGCGAGGAAGCGCCACGGCGACGTTTAATTATTTGCGCCATCGTCCCAAAGACGAACGATAATCAGATATCGGCAGGCAGGGAGCGTCGTGCGGGCACAAGTCCTTTCGCGCAAGTTCGTTCAAACGTTTCCCTCCTCCTTCTCTCTCTTCCTCTCTCTCTCTCTCT